>JBAKGM010000326.1:38621144-38637505 GCA_037177215.1 Asparagus racemosus
GAACTTTGACAGATACGGGATCGACTCCCACTCCCTGGGGTATGGACACGGTATTCCCATTTTCTTGATTTCTTGAGTGGAGATCAATGTGTTGATCTTACTCTCGAGATCTTTGATTTTCTCATTCTCCGGGATGGCATTGCCACTGGCATTATCCTAGCTACCCCAAGCTTTTCGCTCTTCAAGGGGCTATCTAGCACCATGGTCTTCTTCTCCGTTGGTATCGCTGTCAACCTGATTGCCGTTGTTGTGACGACTGGTTTCACCTTGACGGCTCGTCAGTGCTTGGATTTGCTAGTCATGTATTTCTCACATCTGCTGCATGGCCATCTCCATTTCGAATTTAAAGTTCTCTTTTTGCTTAGCCATCACCTCTTCGAGCATTTTGGCCACCTGTTCGACACTAATCATAAGGGCTTCCCGAGGTTGCCCCTCACTGGAAACTGTGTTGTCGGAAGCTATTGCAGAGCCAGCATCCGACACTTCATCATCTGACGGCAGTCCCTTCAAGATTTTATCATAGTTGGAACGCCGAATCTTCCCGGTGCACAACCGAGTTATTCGGTCAGATGATCGGGGATCGGTACAATTTGGCGTCCCTGTCTCATCATATTGTTAGTGACTCTCAGCAATTCATCGCTTCAAGCCACTGACTTTCCCTTATGGGAGCATCTTGTTCTAGGCTTCGGCAGTTTGGTGCCAAGTCTGCCGAAGACTGACACCCTTTCTGGAGTTGTCTTGTTGCAGCTACACTCCGATAACACTACATTGATTAGCCTAGAACAGGGGCAATGCACAGCTTTCTCAGGAGAACTCCTCTTCTGGGATTTTCTCATACCCCCAGCACGATAATACAGCTCATCGGCATGAATGCCGGAGCAACCCATCATGCGTTGGCACGACCTCTCGGATATAACGTCATTGTTGTCAGATGAAAACGTCTCCTTCCGAGGACGGACTACTTCATCGAAACTGCCAAAAGTGACTCGCCTCAATGTTTGCCTGTGTGGGCATGAAGTCTCGGTGGACTCTTGGACTTTGATTCTCAGTCCGGTTGGTGGAGTTGCAGGAATCTCCCTGTCCTTGTTGAGGTGGTTGCGACCTCCTGCATCGGGAGTGGCCCGTGATTTCCTTAGTAGACCCAAGCGTTCCTTGATGGTTAGCTTGTTAGCCACAGCAGGAATTGGCTTTGCTAAAAATCTGGATGTAGACACCGGAGGTTACCTCGGTGCTGAGGCAACTTAGATTGGGGCACCGGTGGATTTTGGCCTCGGGCCGGGGTAGTAAGTGTTGAGTGCTTGCAGCTTTTGGCTTGGGCGCCGGGGCAGGAGTTGGAATGCCAACAGACTTAGACTTGGATGCCATCTTCATCGGGGTTGGAGTGCCGATAGACTTGGGCCTCCAGACTTGGCGGCTTGTTGGTGGCTTCTTGACCGCTTCTTCCTTCTTCAGTGTACGGGCTTGTTGCACCAAAGCACGTGCATGTGCTAGGAGTGCGCGACACTTCCGGATGCACTCCTGAAGTGTGGAACAGTTCAGTTTGATCCGGACCCATTCGTTTGTCGACGGCTTGGGGGGGCCATCAATCACTTGAGGTTGGAGCCTCTGCGTCACTCTAGATCTTACATCCGCCTTGTAGTGGATCCCATCCGTGGATTGCATGGCCTTGCCGAACCTGCATGCCATGATCTGTCATCGCCTCTATCGTGCTAGCTTGGAGAGTATAGGCACACCATCGACGGTCATCTCAGGCGCTGGGGGAACTTGGGCTGTGGGCATCGAGGAAAGTTTACCACTACTGGCGGCAGCGGGGTTGGATTCGTCAATGTGGGACTCTGCATCTGAGGCCCAACAGATTCTCCTTACAGTAGAGGTCTTCTTGGGGCGACGGGGAGAAGCGGACTTAGAGGAGGAGGAGAGATACTCCTCAAACTTTTGTTAGTTGAATTCGAACTCGACCTCTTCTTCCACTAGGATCGGGATCCGCAGCTGCGACACTACGACCTCGGATCTGAGGCCGTTGGCTTGCCAGCTTGTTCATGGGGAAAGTCGTTTTGTTTTCCATTGCACGAATTCGTTACAGCTTGTTTCACTTACAACCAGATTCTAACAAAAATCACCTTTTTATAAGGCTTACAATGAAAACTAAAAAAAGATTACAACTTTCTCACCGTTGTTGAACAAACGTGGGATCCGTTTATTAGATCCTCGCTTGCGTGGGTGTCTTTGCCTGTGCCGGGGACTTTTTGTGTCCATGGACCACCACGTAATCTGATCCAAGTAGAGATTTACGGGGATGAGGGGACTATTTCAAGAAGGAAATAGATCACCTAAAGCAGGTGAAATCGACCAAGCAATTTCACGGCTCTTCTCAAGACTAAGACCAAGCTTAGATCCAGAGGGATACATCGTAGATCTGATGTAGATCTACTCCTGATCTTCTTCTCATTGACGGGATCTGAAGTCGAAGGCATTCTTCGTTTGCTTGAGATCTAGATCTGAGTTCTTCTTTGGAAAGGCTCAGATCCGTGCACGAGAGAAGATTTTCCAACACTCAGAGGACAAAATTTCCAATGCCTACAACTGAACACCTATGGCCTATTTATAGGCAAATGAGAGGGGGGTGATTTTTTGGCTGAGCACATTTGGTGCCTCGGCACTATGGCCGAGGCACCAAATGGTGCCTCGGCCAAGACTGAGGCACCAAATGTTGCCTCGGCCGTGCTGAGGCGCTCATTTGGAGCTTTTTTCTGATTTTCAACATTCATCTTGTCGAATCTCGCTGTCCGGTCGACTCGCCTTGTTGATGTTCGAGTCCGGTCGACTTACCTTGTCGAATCTCACTGACCTGAAATTTCGTCTTGTCGATGTTCGAGTCTGGTCGACTCGCCTTGGCGAATCTCGCTGACCTAAAGTTTCGTCGTTGGATTTATTCCACGATACGTCACTTCGTTGACTTGTACGCCTTGCCGACCCACTTCATGTGTTCATCAACTCGCTTTATGCATTTTGTGGCGCAGTTACGTCATCAGCGATTCTTGGTCGCATCGTTAGATGGGTCGTCGGTTGTCAACCCATTGTCACGAGTCTCGTTCGGGTACTGATAAGTGATTTTCAATGCCTACACCCGCTAGGCAAACAAGTGAAGCCCTCGCTGCTCACACCATCTTCAAATGCGTCCCTGGAATTGACTCCGTCAATTGAAGGAAAGCAACAATAAAGACAATAATTATCCTTGTGCTGAAGAACTCTACGAATCCCTGCAAGATATTTGACCAACCACTTGGAGCGTTCAAACCTATGGAGCAAAGCAACGTTTGCTCCATTGGGCATAGCAGCTGACATCAACTGAGGGCAATGCTGGGTGAACCATATCACTAAGTACATATATGGTAGCTCCACTTGAGGATTAGGCACTTGATTTCTCAGACACTTATCCTCCTGCTTCGGATATTCAGTGGCCAACTCCCTCAGGCCATGATGAATGCAGCTCACCATCGCAGGTAAAAGGGCTAAATTATACCCACAAGCTAGAAACACAGCAGGATGCAATACCTTGATCGAGATACGATCCTTTGGCCGAGAAGGAACAACATACCCCTTCAACCAAATGGAAAATAAGCTCGTGAGTATTGCCGCTTAGATATCGGTTCCCTCACCTGATGATGGAAGCTTTCAAATTTGTCACCAGCATGGAACCCACACACATCTGAGTCCACAGTGTGAAGTACATGATCATCAGCGAAAATATGAGTTTTGACATCCTTGGCCTCAACGGGAGGGATTGAACTTACACCCTTATCCTTTTTATTGATGTGGGGAAATAAATAATCCACCCAAGGAACACGAGGCATAGTGAAATCATGTCCGGCATTCCAAGTAACACTTTGGTAGATGAGGAAATGGCACACCAACTCTCAGAATACCTCCACCACTTGGGCAACATGGTTTGGAGGACTCAACTCTTCATTGGTTGGGAAAATTTCCACGTATGGGCGATTTCCCATTTGTAAATGAAACACCTCAAACATCTCATGGAGAGCTACACCAATTTCCCCCACTGGAGTGAAGAAGGTGTTACTATCACAGTTATATAGCTCTAAGATGCCATATAGGATAGGCGCGCAAATCTCGGCACCATACTTAGAAGCTCTCACCGTAGCATATAGCCCATCTCATGTAACCTATCCGCGAAGGTTTCAAGAGCGAAGTCAACCAAACGATTCCACCATTGGGTATCCACCGATTTGATCCAACCACGAAACTTGGCGTCTGCCTTGGGATACTAAGCATCATTCTTGGCAAGTTCGTTCTCGAAAGTGTTTGGAATCACAGGGACTTCATTGACTGGTACGTCCTCACTTACAAAACCTGGATTCAGCCCAATGATGTTAATCATGTAAAGTCCCTCATGACGAAAGCCACCTCCATGCTTCAGAGAACCTATCTTAATGCTATCTTCCCTGTTAGTGAGATTATAGCGAATGAAATGAGGCATGGAGAGACGCTGCAGATACATGAAGGAGACTTGGTGCGCTATTGCCGGCAAAGCGAACTGATGATCTCCTTGGGCATAGTACCAATATTCCTCTCCCCAGTCGGAGAGAGAGTTTCCACTAGGAACACTATCTCTAAAGAGGAACTGTGGCTTTCCCGACACGTCCTCATCAGGAATTGAGAACTTAGCATCTGTGATTATCTCCCGTAGAGCTCTAGTACTACCCGAATGAATGGTTTCCATCCTCCCCTGGCTGCTATATTTCAAGAACAATGGAACATTCCCATCAAAAATGTGTACCACTTTAGGATCATGTGTTCCATCATGCCCAAAATGGCTACGACGATCTACAAGGGCCCTCGAATAAGCAACTACAAAAAGACGAAGATCAAATTAGACAAAGCATTGATAAGATGAAGTAAAGTCCAGCAAAAACTATGAACTTCAACCATATACTTAAGTTGGCAAAACTCATCTAACTAAGTCAGACGAATCTCACCCAAGTGAGGTGTTCGCGGAGAAAATTAGAGCTGTAGACATTTCCATTGATCTGCAATTTGAACTCGTTACAAATTTGTTTTTTACAACGAAATTCATGCAATAATTTGCCTTTTTATAAGGCTTTTACAATGAAAAATATCGAATCAAAATACAACTTTAATTTTCTAATTTGAACAAACGTGGGGCCCGTTTATCGGACCCTCGCTTGCGTGGGATTCTTTGCCTGTGACGGGGACTCTTTTCCCTTCGTGGACCACCGTGCAATCCTGATCTTCTTCAGTCGATGATCTAGATGCTGGGTTTGCAGATCTAAGGGATCTGTTTCACGAAGGAAATAAATACCTGACGGGGATCAGCCCACGAAGGGGAAGATCACCAGAGCGGGTGAGATCTACTAGGAGAAATCACACGCTTTTCCTGAGCCTAGGACGCAGCCTAGACTAGAGGGGTCCTGAACCTAAGACGCAGCTTAGACTAGAAGGCAAGTTAGACCACAAACCTGACCTAGATCTGGCGGGGATGAACTCAGGTGACGACGATCTGGCATTTGCAGCAGAACGATCTTCGCCGGTAGCAAGTGTTGAATCCTGCAGAGCTCCCGCGTAGAGATCTAAGCTTCAGAAAAAATTCCAATCCCTTTCCTGTGCTCCCCCCTGTATTTATAGTCTAGGGGGGGTACAAGTGCTCGGCCACAAGTTTGGCTGAGCACTTCGGCCATTTGGCCGAAGCAGCTCGGCCATGGCCGAGCTACTTCGGCCATGTGGCCGAAGTTTTCCACACGTTCGTTATATTCCGTCATTTTTCTTCTGACGTTTCGCTATTTTTTCCGACGTTTTGTCGACTCGCTATCTGTTCTGATCCATTTTCAGGTATTTCCGGTCTCGTTTGATCATTTCGTCGAGTCCGGACTTGGATCGACACAGTGTCGTCGCTTGAATTTGGCTATCCGCGCTGCGTCGACGTTCGAGTCTGCTCGACTCGCCTCACCGATTTCTCGCTGACTTGGAACTTCACCGTCAGATTTATTCCACGATATGTCGCTCCGTTGACGTATACGCCTCGTCGACTTAGTTCAGATATTCGTCGACCCGCTTCATGCGTTTTGGGGCGTGATTGCGTCGTCAGCTGTTCTTGGTCGATCGGTCGATGGTTCGTCGGTCGCGAACCCACCTTCACGAGTCTGGTTCGGGCACTGATAAGCGATTTTCAACGCCTACAGAGTACATATTCAAAGCATGTGGTATGGCCTTCGTAAAGGAAGCTAACAGTGCGTAAAGCTAGAAAACATAGTAAATATCCCTGTATTTCTGAACATAAACATGCAGTCTTCACCAGTGATCATCTTAGATAATTTTTGGATGCTTAGAAGGCATCTAAGAAATGCTCGATTATGTAATATGATACTTTAACACGTGGTGTTAGTTACTTTAAGATTTATATAATGACATCAATACAACTTTATTTTAGATGAGTAATCTGGGTCTCTTATTGTGATTTTTCTGAAATTCAAGGGATGAGTAAAGTTGCTAAGAAGGTGGTTGAATGGAAGAGCTTTATATACTTTGGTGTACAAGTTGGTGAAGTTGGCGACCTGAAACTTGATTTTGAAAATCTTGTTGTGTAATGAGATTTAAATACTGACAAATCATGAAAAAAAATGCTTTCATGTTTATTAATTTTTTGGGACTCCCTTATTGATACTCCTGGGTCAGCCACTGACTGAAGTATAGTGTAATGGATATGTATACATAGATGAAGCAGCCAAGTGTAAGCAAGCAGAGATCTTGTAGTCTAGTATTTTTCGAACATCCTTGTGTATGATTCTGAAACATTCATTTTCGACATTTTTATAGTCTATGAATCTATCTTATCGAAACTGGATCAGTTAAACTTGCTTTTGTTTCTAAGACGAATCATGTTGAATTTTTTTAGCAATACATGTGTCACTGTCTGGAGGGTAATAAGGAATTGTATTTTTTTTTCTCCCACATTTTCTTTATCTTGTCATATTATGTTAAACTGGTCATGTTCTATTTAGAAACTACTGTATGTGTTTACGGTGTTTTTGTGAGATTGCAAGCAAGTAGGCACGAGTTTTATCCTGCCATATTAGAGTTTGTATGAAATTGCTAGTATTGCTTTATTGCAATGAAGCTTTCTATTGATCTTTTAGATCTACATTTTCTATACATTATGGTATTAGAGGCAGGTGGTTCGTCCTGTATAATCAGTGTATATAATTAGATCTTTTACATGACAATTGATATTTCATCTATCTTCTGTTTGTCTCCTTGCTAGGCTGCAATACGAGAAATTTGCAAAGAGGTGGAGGCTTTAGTCAAGAAGTGCGGGAAGCAGAAAATGACTGATGCAATCAAATTACCTCCTACTGAGCTATATAGGCACGTTGAAGTATGAAAACATGTCATGCCTCTCTATATGTTTTAAAGTATTTAAAGATGCTATTGTTCATTTTCTGACAAAGTTCTTAGTGATGTTCCTTATTACTGCTGCTTAATGCCACTTTCTCAAAATATGATTTGAAGGTAATACCAAAATCTTTTGGTATGGACATATAATAAACATTTCTACGTTGCAAAGAGTTTTCTTGTCCAGCTATCACCCTTCTTAAGTTAGACTTCTTCAGCAAGAGAGTAAGCAAGAATACACACATTATGTCTTCTAGGCACCATTTACTTCAACAGTATCTAAATATTATTTTCTTTGCCGTAATGCCCAAAAGTATGTATCTAGCGTAACATTAAATGACCCTTAAATAGGTGAATTGAGAAAATTGATTAATTTATCTGATCCGAAAGATTTGGATAAACAGCTTGGTTTTTCTGCACAAAAGCAGCATCAACAGGAACTTTCTAGTTGAATGTTGCACTACAAGATTTTCTGTTGCATGTCACATTACCAAAAGTGGTTGTATCTGCTTATTTCAAAAATGAAGAATTGCTGCATAGATGTCTAATTCAGAAAATGTTGGACATCTCTTCCTAGAAAAGCAATGCTAAGATTCAGGGATTTTTGAATAGACCTAGTACTGAGGATTCTAACCCTAAATTATATTTTCTTTTTCCATTGAATTTCGGTAATCCAAAGTAATAGTTTGTTTGGTTGTCAATTTGACTCAAATTCTAAGAATAACATTTTAAAACGAGGCTCAATCCACTAGACTTGAAAAAAGAGCCAAAGACCTGGATTGTAATGAAAACCTGGATGCTTGACCCCTCAAAACAAGTAATGTCATCAATTTGAATTCATGGTCTTGCTAATTGTATGCTATAACTCTTAATTCCCTAACCCCCGTTACGCCAAAACTCCGAAGTTGTGGTGAGGGTTGAGGGTTTTTTATAGTCTAACGTGCCCCCGCAGGTTGAGCGCCCTTTTCATGGGCCGAAACCTGACTCAAGCAACAATGGCAAATTTTAGAAAATCTATTTTAAATTCGTGGCAGGTGGGACTTGAACTTGGATTGCTCTGATACCATCTTAAAGTCCTTAACCATTACACGAAAACTTCAAAGTTGTGGTGAGGGTTGAGGTTTATATTTTTATAGTCTAATATTCCCTGTTAGACTAGAAAAATATAACCATCAATCCTCACCACAACATCGGAGTTCAGTTGTATTTGGTTAGATCATTTAACATGGTATCAGACCAAAATTTGCCGCTGGTCATAACCTCCAACTTGGAGCTAGCCTAAATATCTGAAAATTATCGAACTCAAACAACCTAGTGATAATTGCTCCGCAATTGTGCCCTTCTCACTGACATAAATAATGTTGAGGAACTTTCTAATATCTTTGTTCTTCACGTGGCACTTCTGATTTATCAAAGCAGCAGATTGTGAGACGAGCTCAATATCGTTGCCATCAAGAACAAGGTCATGCTATACTTTCTCAAAGCGAAGGATAGTCAAACCATCAAGCATGTCCACTTTCCTCACCTTTTTCTCACCAAGAAAATTCCTGACCTTAATACTCGAATTTGAATTGCCAATACTCACATTGATCGGAAAGTGAGCATACACGAAACTCATCTTGTACCTATACCCCCTTCATAACCCCAGTGATGAGATTCTGCATGTGACCAATTGTCGTCCTGATCGCTACCATTGTCTTCCTTGATCTGAACCAGGCCTTGACCTTGAGTTTGCGGCTGTCGTTGAGGATCTGGAAGTCTAGGTTAAGGTGCTTGAAGTTGCGGGTGAGCTTACAAGCGGGGTCCCTTGACTTTGACGATCTTGGCATGTTGGGACCTTGACCCCCTCTAGGATGTCCATTCCATTGTTTGAGAGGGGAGGATGGTTTTCATCTTCACTCTAATCTCGCTTGCTTGCTCGAGACTTTGGAATTTTGGTGCAATGGTTGGGTTATTTAAGATGTTATCAGAGCAACCCAGGTTCAAATCTCACCGGTCACATATTTAAAGTGGATTTTAAAAAAATTAGTACCGTTGAGTGAGTCCAGTTTTCAATCGATGAAAAGGGTGCTCAACCCGCAGGGGCATGTTAGACTATAAAACTATAACCCTTAACCCTTACCACAACTTTGGAGTTCTGGTATATTGGTTGGGTCATTAAACAATAACCTTGCTTGGAAGCTATTTTTTAAAAAAAATTGGTTTACTGGCTAATTCCTACAGAGATTATCTGACATATTGGAGTATTTTTCGTTTCTTGTTCGATGAGAAGTTATTAGAAGTTATTTTTCGTTTCTTGTTTGATACCCCAAGTTTAGTGCTTTTCTACCCAATTCATCAGATCTCATATTAACAACTGGACATGCTATACTTGTTACTAGCATGAAATATTTATCAATACCCTGTACATGACTAGTGACCACACATGCGGATGCTAGGTTGTTGGCTTTTCGAGTTTGGATCGCACTATACCAACTGGAGTTAGTTAACTTAGGTGTGTGGATTAAAGCTCTTATTTCGAGCTGGTTGGTTTATTTTAATCCTGCAGGTGTTTACCACATGAAATCTTCCTTGTACCTGATTATTGTTTTATCAGGTTATATAAGTTTTCATTTGTTAATTAAATTTATTAATTACTATTATGATCACTGATATAAAACATTATTTCTCAATTCTGACAGGATATTTCAGCAGATGAACTGGTGAAGGCACTACAAATAAGAAGCAAAATACCACGAAGAAAAGCACTTTCTGCATTAGAGGATAGAGTATTGAATATACTTACTGAAGAAGGGTATGTTTCAAAAGATCAAGTTTCTGGAGGTGCTGAAGGCTTAGTGGATATATGTGATGATGAAGATGAGGATGAGGAAGTAATCGTTGATGGTGAAGTAGATGAAGGAGATGTTCATATCAAGCCAGTTGCAAGAAAACCTGTCCCCTTGGTAAGGACCGTCAGTTGGGCTATAAATTATAATGCTTTATTATAATCATTGTTAGGGTATAAGATTATAACCGTCAACCCTCACAACAACTCTACGGCAAAAGAAGACCTTTCTTATTTCCTACTACCACTTATGATAAAAATACACACAAGTGGTGTTGAGACCTGTATTTGGTAGCCTTCCACATTCTCCTAAGTGTTCCCTGCGAAGAATCTTCACTTCATTAAAAAAAATTCACTCAAAATGAACTCAACTAGCTGAAGAATGCTGTTACCTTGTGACTTCTTTATAATGTGAGCATCTAGGGGACGCTATATAATCCTGCTTGTATATTACCTTTTATTATTTTAGAAATGATGACCTGTTTAATGGGGGAACCTTTTGTTGCTTCCTAACAGGAGCGTCTACATTGGGTACAAACTTTTACTGACAGAAATATTGTACTAACCATTGATATTCATTTGTTATTAGCCTTCAAAAAATGGTCTCACATACAGAAGAACACATAAGAACATATGCATATTAAATGTAGAATATGCATATGTTTGTTGCCCCCCCAGCCATTATCATGATATTCACTTTTGTTCTCTTAAATGCTGTAATGTTTTATTGACATTTCTCGTCATTTTCTTCATCTAGCTTTTCTCTGAAGTGGATGTGAAGCTTGTTTTCAAGGAAATAACATCCAGATTCTTGCGCAAACGCATAGTAGAGGTACACACCATATGCCATTTATAATATACAAATGTCAGGTTGAAAGTTTTCATGCCAGTGATTTGCCTTCTAGCTGTACATTTTTAGCATGTTTATGATAGGCTTTTACACAATTTGCCTTTATCAGTGATGCTCACATGAAAACAGTCTAAACTGTGTGAAAACTATGATTACCCGGTTCACAATGGAGTCCTTAACGGAACTATTTTGCTGCTGTATTTGGGGTTACTGCAAATAACCCCCTACTATGGGGGATTCTGCAATTATACTATAATTTTTGCCATCCAGACAAGGTTAAAATTTTCCATCCAAATTATGTGACATGCAAATAACTTGAACTGAACCTGACATCATTTAAATGTTAGCTCTTACTCAAGATCTAAACGTCTTATTGACTCATTCTAACACAAAAATACTAATTAAAAGTTTAACTCTAAGCAAACTCCACCATTTCCACCTAAATCTTCAACTGAGCCCTGGACTCTAGCCCTCTTCTTTCCCTTCTTTTTCCATCCCACCACAGCCTCTCAGTTGTACCCATCACCCCCTACACCTCCTCCATTATTGACTGAGATGGGAATTAGGTTCGATAATGACTGGAAGAGAATGGTGGTGATGGGTAGGTGACGAAGGTTGAGGTCTGGGTAGAAGAAGATTAATTAGTAGAAGCTTAATGGTGGTGCTTGTAAACTAGATTAAAGTTCTGTATATGGTGTAAGCTTCAAGTGAACTACTTGAAAGCTCTACGCAGAATATTGTCGTCTATGTAATTGGTCAGTTTGCTTGGTTTTGCAGAGAGATGTATCGAAATTAATATTCATCAGGTAAACATTCTCAAGATTCTTTTCTGAAAGAAGAAAAAGTTTCATATGAACAATTGTTTTTAATGAGAGCTTGCCTAAGTAGGGGTGAGCAAACGGTCGGTTCGGCCGGTTTTAGTCATTTTTTCTTAAACCGCACCGAACCGAACCAATAATAGAACCGAACTGATTTATTTCGGTTCGGTTCGGTTCGGTCGGTGGTTTCGGTTGTCAAGAGCTCCACCAATCATGCCTGCAACCAATTAGAGGAGATATAGAAAAGAGATTAATGAAGGTTAGAGAAGATATAGAAAAGAGACTAAAGGCAGGATACAACAAAAGAAAGAAATAGAAATTTGAAATTTAAATATATTTTGTTGCTATCTTGTGAAATGTTGGAAATGAAAGGCCATGACTAGGATTTGAGTTACTTGAGGAAGGAGACGAATTTGAGTGTATCGGCTTTCTCCTGTCAATGTGCATGACAACTAGCATTAAGCTGTAAAAAAGGAAGAGTGGATCCTGTCATAGAGAAAAGTAGAAATAACATTGAGATATAAACAAAAAGCTAATTCATGTGGGTCCTTGCGCAGAGAGTGGTAGAAAAGTTCTCAAATATGTAAGCGGGTGGACTTAAAAAAAAACTCGAAAATTGGATATTTTGGTCGGTTCGGTGTAAGTGGTTGCATAAATATGCAACCCGAACTACACCGATCTATGTATGAAACCAAATGGAATTGTCAAAAAGCAGCCAGTTCAGTCGGTTTGATCGGTGCAAACCGAAGTTTGCTCAGCCCTATGCCTAAGCCTATTGTTTTCCGTTTTCCTTTCAACAAGACCCACTAAAGAAGACATCTTTGATATTCTGGGACAAGAATACACATAATGAGTGCAATATAAATCAACATAATTGGGAACATGGTTTATTTGAGTTCGAGTAAAATGAAGATTTGGGATTGGTAGTGCCTAGCTTCTTTAACAGCTAAACTGGTTGGTGCTAGAGTACTTGAGATTGGTAATTGGTTATCACTAAACAAGGCATCTTGAAGGAGAGGGATAAGTGAAATTGGGTGTCGATGAAGAGAGTTGAAGTCATGGATTTAGGAAGCAACAGAGAGAACTGAAGATCCAGAAAGAGAGGGAGATTTGGAGAGGTAGCGGGTTACGAGTGAGAAGTCGGATCAAATTCAAGGATGTTGGATCTTGGGTTTTCTTTCTGAGAAAGTAAGAGGTGAGAGATGGTGGATGAAGAATGATTCTGAGAAGTTGGATCTGTCCCTCTCAAGACACATACGAGGCATATTAGAAAAGTAAAGAACTTAAATACATGATTGGTTTGGTCAGCCCGGTCTCTTGGGTTGAAATTATTTCAACCTGAACCAAAATGATTAAATATTAAACTGAAACAAATGCCTAGTGTTGGGTTGTTTGGTCGATTATATTGGTAGACTGAATATGCTTACTCCTACTTGTGTGCGTTAGAAGATATAAGGTCCACGTGATTGGTTGACCCATCAGTTTTCCTGCTATTACTAATCGCGTGGGTGCAACTAACCACCACGAATCAGCCAGGTTGGCATCTATGGCTTGGACCTTGTATAGCCCATAAGCTGTAAAACTATGCTTTGTATTTTTTTTTCTTCTGTAGTGATTTTCACCAACTCTACTCAATTTCGCTGCATTTTAATGTAAATTTGTAACCTGTTTTGTCTTTTTTTCTCATTTGTTTAGAAAAGAATATTTAATGTTCTTGTAACATATAAGATTTGACAAGAGTTGATTGTTCCTTTAACTCTCACTAGTTCAGTTCAAAACAAGAATATGATAGTGGCTTATATTAATAGGAAGAAAAATGCTACTGGAAGATAGTTACAGGATAGCAGTTTTTGCTCTGCCCATGATTCACAATATTATCTTTTTCTTTGTTGTAGGGTGGTAAGCGTAGTGATGGTCGCAGTCCTTTGGAGATTCGTCCAATCAACTCACAGTGTGGACTGCTTCCTAGAGCCCATGGAAGTGTGCTTTTCACTCGTGGAGAAACGCAGGTAAGGTAATCTCTTCTCATTGTGAGTATTAGATCTTAGTAAGGAGTTAATATTCTTTCTTTCTTTTTATTTAACTCATTCTAGATTTAAGCTTCAGTTTGTGGTGCTTCAGTCATTCATATACTTCATCACTGTAATGAGAAAATTCTTTTTATACCTCAAATATCTAGGGCTAAGATTAACCTTGTTTTGATAACTTTGTACATAATATTGATATTATCTATTCAAGGGTGAGTCTTGGTCATAGTTACATAGTATGCGGTACGTAGCTGGTCACAATACGAATTCGGGTACGCAATTCGCCACTTAGAAAATTTGGATTCGTTAGGAGGTAGCTTGCTTCGGTACGCAAGTTCGGTTAGTGGTACGTTGTAAATTTTTTTAGGGTGCGCTTAAAGTTCTTCAAACTATATAGTAAAAAACTAGAAAGCTAATTATGAATTTTAATATTTTTTCATACAAAATATTTAAATACTTATTTTTGATGGAGTTTGTTTCCTTGTTCTGTTTTTTCCCAGAGCTCATTTTAGGATCATGGTTTCGTTTTACATTTAATTAACATACATGTTTACTTACAGTAAAGCCATCGGCTCATATACTCTATTGCGTGTCTCGCTTTACTTAATTGCACACATTGCATTGCATCTTGCGCGCGTGCACTTAAAGAGACTTTGCATCTAGCATACTTGTAAGTGGTACGCTAATTTTGGGAAACTGGTTCATGTATCGGAGGGAAGCGGTTTGCAAATGTACTGGGAATCGGTTTGCAGGAACTATACGACGATTCGAGGGGGGTCCGAAGAATCGCGCAACGATGGTCTTGGTACAATAGTAAGGTTGCTCATTTATGACTTGGACTCAACAAATTTGAGCCATGGAGGAAGTACTATAAAAGTGGTAAAATTGCTTATATTTGATGATTCTTCCAAGTCCATCCAATGATGTCATGCACTCTGTGAGTTAATATTTGAAATTTCTCAAATCACATAGCATAGCATATCATTATCGTAATTTGTGGTTGTACGTCACTAAACGGTGCCAGATTATATATGTTTTTAGACAATACCTTGTTTTCTTTCCTAGTGAAACTATAAGATGCACGGACATTAAATTTCTCTTACGTAGGGACCTTTTCCACATTAAACAATGGAGGAATTGCCTCTCATGTTATATTGCATCAATTTGCATTTTTTCGGGACGAATTGAAAGGCAATGGAAAGGCTAGAGTCCGCTGTTTTAAAAAGCCTCTGTCTAGTCCGCCTAGGCGGTATCTAGGGGTGGTAAACGCTCGAATCGAATACTATAGTGTTCGTATTTGTATTTGTTTAAAATTGTCGAATTCGAATGACGACTCTAATATTCATATATGGAGTATTTCGAATTCGAACTCGAATACTTGGGATTTGATAAATATTCATGAATATTCACGAATACCTATCGAATATCAAAGTATATTTATTCCGCTAAAGAATTTAATTTTTAAATAGTATTTAAATTCATAAATAAAAACTATTCCTTTATTATATATATATCAAAATTTTTATTAAAAAATAGATCTAAGATTGTTTAAGTCCTAAAATCAGTACATAAAACTATAGTAGAAATGGTAAGTAGGTTAAAAATATGACATCATATGTGCAATAATACAAATATGTGCAATAATACAAATAATAAGTGATCAAAATTTAAACTAATATTTGATAGACAAACGAATCGAATATACATCTGGTTAAATTCTATTCGTTAGTAAACTCGAATATTTAAAAATATTTGTTTAGTTGTAAATGAACAGTGGAATCGAATATGACCGAATAGTTACTCGAACAATTACCGAACTATTTGTTAATTATTTGGTTCATTTTCACCCCTAGCGGTACCTAGGCCGCCTAACTAGTGCTTAGCGCCTGGGCGGTACCTAGGCTTCCCACCTAGATTTTGGGAGTGTTTAGGGGAGCATTGTCTGCTTATGTGGACTGTACCCTTTAGGGCCTTGTTTGTGATTTTCTGTCTTGCAGCTTCCACATTCTCCAACCTCCTTCAAACTCCTTTAACCTTCATATATGAACACCTCCACTAACCCCTCCGACCTTTAGCAAAACCTCCTCGACCACCACTTAAATGAAGAAAGAAATCCGCCTAGACACCAGTCCGGCACCTAAACTTTCTATAACATTGACATTTACTATCAATTGTTGTAATTAAAGAATTAAAAAAGAAAACCTTCTAGGCTCTAGGCATCGGGTCCAACACCTAGGCCTCCTAGCGCTTTCTATAACCTTGTTAGTTATTATTTTGGCTATTTAGTATTTAAGTATGTATGGTTTATTGTGGATCTATGATTGCTATCTTTCTTTTTTTTTGCAAATTTATATGAATTTAATACATATTTTTATCAATTATTATAATTAAATAATTTTAAAAATAGCCAA
>JBAKGM010000326.1:38675282-38692542 GCA_037177215.1 Asparagus racemosus
TATATATATACTTATTTATTTATTTATTTATTTATTTATATTCTAAGAAAAATATGAAACATTGTTAATACGAATTTTAGGCATTATTTATGGGTAGACAACCCTCTCATGTATGACTAAAGAAATTCCAACTAGTCTGACTGATTGCACATGGTGATGGTGTCGCCATTAGATCTCATCAGGTCTGAGTTCTGAGGGGTCCATCAATTGTTACGCATTCTTGATACATAGAACTAAAATATGCGAAGCTAGATGAAGCAATGATTGGGATCACACTAAAAACAATATGAAGCGGAAAACTCAGTTTTCTAAGAGACTTGATATTATATACTTACTTGATTGAATGATATACACGTTACAATTAAAGTTAATATTAATCCTTGTCGGTAACATAAACAGTAATTGTACATGCATAACACATGCCTAGAAATCTAGGACCATCATATTCCCATTTGATGTTACACATCAGATATACCTGATCGCATGAGTATGCACTTTACAATTGATGGTTATATTAATCCTCGTGGGTAACATAAAGAGTTCTTCGACATACAGAATACATGCCTGGAAATCTAAAACTGTCCTATTTTATTTATCTGGTACAGGCAAAAGTAAATACCTGTATTGCCCGTCCACCGTCAAGGCATCCAACAGGAAGCATATTAAAGGCCGTTGTTGTCAACCCACACCTGCATGAGTAGAAGGAAGATTGATCACTTTCAAAACAAGATACATAAGCAGATACAGTGACAAAACAAGAAACACTGAAGCTCACCAGCCTGCTATCACAAGTGGATGAATTGAAATATTAGCAGCATGCATAGCTCTGCACACAGATATCAAACGGATATCAATTGAGCGTTAATTACAATTCGCCAACCAACTGCAGAGAAGAAAAACATTTCAGAACATAACATGACTGAATAGACATGCAACTAAATGGAAGAGTTGTATTACCAGCACAAGGATTGAACTTCTACGAATTTTAAAGTTGAGGTAGGGGCTGGAATCTATAGGGGAATCGGCAAAAGGTTAATTTCTTCTGGTTCCACACTTCCACTTATTTCCGACTATTATCAAATTGATACTTGTTCACATGGCAAGAAATGTTGGCACCCCCACCCCCTGCCCCCCACCCCCAACCCACCAAAAAAAAAACCACCCAGCCAAAGAACACGCACGCACAAAAGGGGGGGGGGGGAATTCTTTTCCTTTTTCAGCAAGTAAAGCACAATAAGATAGACCTGGATGGAAGGAAGCGTGAACCAAAGCTTATTAGCAGATAAACGAGATGAAAGGTATCAAAGAATACAGGTACGGAACCCAGGCAGCTGTATTATCCTTTGTCGTTCTGAGCTACGATTCCCCAAGTACAGTTCGAGAATCATCAAAACTAGTGACTGTGCAGTATTACTTTCAATGTTCCCAACCTGCATTCCTTACTTCTAGAGGCCTATGATCTATACCAGCTAAGTGGCAAAGTTTTGGCACCTTGCTAAACTAGAAGTCAGACTGTTTACTTAAGCTTTTATTTTTTCTAATCTTGCATGTGCTTGGACATTGTCAATTTATATTTTAACACTTGCTGATTCAGCCTGTTGCGCCTGTTTGTCCCCATATTTATTCACATATCCTTAGGCGATGAAATATATGGTTGAATTTGATAGGAGAACAGATGGCTGACAAAAGAGTGCTTAAAAGTTTTGAAAATATAAGAGGAAGCATCACAACTTCTATAATGAGATTGCCTTGATGGTCAATAAAAGATAAAAAGAAATACGTAAAGCTCATATGTGTTGAGATGGTTTCGGCAAGTGTTCATGCATGTTTCAGATTTTGAAGGAGAAAAAATAGATTTTGGGCAGGAAAAAAAGTAGACCATGCGTAAAGTAAGAATTGAAGATGAAGGAAGAAAAGCATACGTATAGCCAAGAACTCCTCTGCTAATGAGTCCAAGAAGTAATGAACCCTGGAATAACGTGCAGGGAACCTGCACAAGATCTCCTAAGCCAGCTGGGTTTGATGAGAGCGCCAAGCCAACACAAAACATTGAAAATGAGAGTGCAGCACCAGCCAAAGGACCCGCCAATGAGATATCAACCATGGTCTTTTGATCAGGAAGAATAGATTTGAACTACAGAAATTAATTGAGAAAGTGAGAAGACAGTACCAACAATAATAAAGATTACTATTATACAGATTACCTCACATTGCAAACTTACAAAGAAATTTATTAAGAAAGTAGAATGAAATAAATTATGAGAGACCTAAGCTTATGATTGCAGTTTTAGCACAAAAGGGACATAAGCAGCCATCTTCTATATATAAGCAGCCATCTTCTATATAACAACTATAGAGCATTCAGTAAGTTAACCAATAATCTATCTCACAAGCAGAGCTGTCCCAAGAACCAGGCTAACAAAAAGGCCTGTGCTTTCTTCTTCTCTTCTTCCTCTTCTTTTTGGGTGGGGTGTGTGTGTGTGTGTGTGTGTTGGGGGTGGGGGAGTGGGGGAACGTGTGTGTCCCGACTCTCACGGCTATAGGATGTGTAATTGTGCCATCAGGGCAGACAATACTTCTAAAGGATGTCAGCTCTCAAAGTATCAGCCATTGGCTTTTCAAATTTTCCTCCTCCCGCACCCTCCTCTCTCCATGCCCTCTTCCCAGGGACGTTCAAACTTGCAGATACCAACAAAAGACACTACAGGAAAATCACCTCCAACAGGTGTTGATGAGTTTGGGAAATTCCGACAACCACCCCCCCCCCCCCTCGTAAAGTTTGGGGAAGTCCCTCCAAAGCCCAGGTAAAATGAGCTGAGAATCACTCTCAAAGTATTAGGCATCGGCTTTTCCGATTTTCTTCCTCCCCCGCCATCCTCCCTCCATTTCCTCTTCCCAGGTACATTCAAACTTGCAGATACCAACAAAAGACACTGTCCCATTTAATCTAAAGATTCAAAAAACCAAAATCATCATATGGTATCAACCACAACATGCATCCCTAAAATACTCTTGATTAATTCACTTCAAAAAGAGCTAAAACTCAAAATCGTGTGGATCTCACACATATTTAAAGAAGGAAAACTGTTTTGCTACATGCCCAGAATCGGCACACCTCCCTACACTGAAGCATACAAACATGAGTAGCCTCCAAAATGCCACCTCCCTAAAGTGAAGCATACACAAGCAGCCTCCAGCCGTCCAGCATACTATTTAATTCTTCCAGGTGGTAGGCTTTCGACGTTTACACCGAGTATTAAGTTTTATCTTTTAACCAACTATGGCCATTGTACAAGTAGATAGAATGCTCAGTACAATCAGTAAGCAGTAAGCACTCTTCAAGTCACGGCCTGAGATTTTAATTATTGTGTTTATGTGAGTCATGCTATATGTATTCACAGCCCATACTAGCAAGAGAAATAGTGGAAAAGAAAATCCTTCCAACAAAAAGCAAAATGAAGGAACCGGATATTCTCATGATCTCGTCTATTTCTAATTTAATATTCACAGATAAATTCATGTATTTGTTGGAAGCTATGTTTCCTGGGTACTTCTAATCTGAAGCCATACATGTACCCGTACCCAAACTTCTTGGACACTTCTTGCATATATACATACATTTATTTGAGCATGTACACATTTTACTTTTAAAACACTGGTCATACATTTTTTGGACATATATCTACACTTCACATCTACTTCTTGAAACTCATTGCACATAAGTCAGGTTTTGATTTATGATTTTGAAGGGTGGTTTGGATGTCTAGTTCAAAAACTAGTGATTTTCCAATTTATAATTCACATAATAAAAGAAACATAAAAATGTTACAGGAATTTTAATTCTCACTCTTGCTCTCATATAAGTTATTAACTCCACTATATAATATGTGTGTATATAAGTATTTATATAGCCGTGTAACCGTACCCTACATTTTACAAATTTGCTGTGTCCCGTAATTGTATCTGCACCTGTAGCCATACCAATACCTGTACCTGTACTCATGCAACATAGGTTGGAATTCTACATAATTGATTACAAGTTATTGATTGCTCACCTGAGTGATTGCACCAAAACTGCCAAGAGTGATGTTTGGAATGAAGAAAGGAAGCCCCAATTTCACTTTCTTGGGAAATGCTGCCAAATAATGCCCAACCTCCTGCATGTTAAAATCTGACATCTTTAGAAGAAAACTATGATGGACATGTAAATGAATAGTATTATATTAGACTGAACATGCATTCTAAGTTAGTAATAAATGAATTTGACATCCAATGGCTATAAGTTAACATCAATCAAGTAGCCAACGTGACATCCCCAAATGGTTAACTGGCGGAGAATTTTCTGCTCCAAACGGCATGCACAGAGAACTTTGGGGTTGCCATAGTTATAAGTTTGACACTACCAATATAAATTAGAAGCAAGTTGTGATTTAAAGGGGACAACTGGAAGTTCTTTTTTCATTGTTTGACAATTTATTGGAGGGAAGAACATGATTCCATCTCCAGATCCCAATACACACAACCTTTCATGATTTTTAAATGTATCTTAAATTCCTGACATAAGAAATCAGGTCCTATCAGAAACTTGATCCATTAGAGCTGGAAAAACTGCACTATAACATGTCAGAATTCATGGGAATTGTCCATCAATTAGCATGTGTATCCAACCCTCCTCAACCATCTATATTTTATTATTTGACAATAGAATAGCATTCAAAGCGCACATTTTCAATAAAATGAAAACATCAGTCAGCCACAAGTAATCAACAAATGATTAAAAATTGTGAAAGTTTTGATATAAAATGTGGAAATCACAAGTAAAAATAACAATGTTTGAAAGGTTAAGACAGTGTGGAAACTTGTATTTATCCTTTACGAAGTGCACTGGCAGATGACAGCATCAAGCAAAACATATATCAGGTAGAAGATCAGGGTAAAAGAAGGGTCGGAAGCTCACACATTTATTTCTCCATTCAAAATTTAACAGGAAGAGATTTCTCTATAAAAGATGTCAAGTATAAACAAAGGTTAGAATCGTGTGTTACATGAAATAATTGAACACCCAGAACACCATATGCAAGTGGCAGAGCGGATTCCACAAAAGGGAGAAGAAGTTGCATATCAGGTGGTTCTACAGCATTTGGATCTGTAAAGTACTTCACTACCTCCGGAGGCAGACTAGTTATCTGCACAGAAAATATAGAGAAATTGTGATAAAAGAACCAGACAAGCTTTGGATATGAAATTCTGAGAAACAAAAGGAAAGACAATTAAATTGCTAAATGTAATGCATACCTGAGATGCAATTCCTAGCTCTACACAGGAGCCTACAGTAAGCACAAAGAGAAGGAGAGAGATCACATATTGCCAGAGAGTAGTCGGTCCTGGCTCAGAAACTTCTTTCCGTAGAAGACCAAAACTTACACGTGGTCCACCACGTGGATCTGGACCTTCTGAATTGGGCTCCTCTACCATAAATAAATTGTACTTGTCACCGGTTACTTCATGCAGCTGACGCTGAAGTTTTGCAAAAACCTCTTCCCTCTTTCCCCGCAGGTTTCCCAGAAAAAGAACACCTTCGCCAAGATCACCAAATGGCTCCTCTTTGGTTACCCAAAAAGTTGAATACCCAAACAGCTTATCTTTGATGAGCTTCACATCAGATGGATCTACCTTCTCAGGTCCAAGAAGTTCCATCAGTTTAATTGAGTCGACCTGAAAGCTGCTGTAAAGAGGTCCATCTGAAGGCATGCCAGGTGGCTGAAATGAGAAAGAAATGGATGTACTTATAATCAGAGAATAAAATGTTAAAATCAGAAACATGAGGTGAATCAACTCTAATGTGAAAACTGAAGTAAAAAAATTCAGCTCGACTCCAAAGATCTGAGGCATCTATCAGAATATTAAGGGATGAGCATGAGAAGGAAAGAGAAATTATAATATTAGGTTTTGGGTGTAACAGGTAAATAATGTGAATTTGTAAGCAAGTGGAGTACCAATTGATATAAAAAAACATTACAAACTGGTCATAAGCTTTTATATGGACATTAGCGCACCTCAATAATACAGATGACAAGAAATCACTATCACCTCCAACCAAGATACTATATAAGCATGTCATAAGAGTCTCAAGCACTATGCTTTCCGTGTTGTTTGTGCTCCAACTACATCCAGTGACCTCCTCAAAAATCTTCTATATTTGCAAAATTACTTCCAATCCTTGGTATTTGCAAAATTATCCCCCAATTCTCTCACATTGATAGTTTCTACCCCCTTTCACTTGACAATTTTAGTTTTTAAATGGGAAATTGTTGCAAGCCTATAAGAAATTTTGACATAGCCTTGTTTAAAAACCAACCTTCTTAAGTTGGAGCAGTAGACAGACCCAATATGTTAGTTTTGAGGGGTAATTTTCAAAATACCAAGATTTGAGGGGTGATTTTGCAAACAGTGAAGAATTGAAGGGTATATATGCAAAACCCACCAAAAAAAACTAACATCCAAAAAGAAATCTTCTTCATGCATTGAGATGTTAACCCTGACTGCTGACATTTCATGATTTTACACCCGAACAATTGGTCACAAGCTTTTATATGGACATTAGTGCACCTAATGATACAGATGACAAGAAATCACAATCATCTCCAACCAAGGTACTATATAAGCATGCCATGAAAGTCTCAAACACTATGCTTTCCATGTTGTTTGTGCTCAAATACATCCAGTGACCTCGTGGAAAATCATGGTTACCAAGCTTTCCATGAGTTGCTGACACTGAATGCTGACATTTAAGGATTAGTTGAACACAACGCCTAGTATCAGCTCAGACCAGACATCCTAGTCAAAACAAAACTAACATCCAAAAAGAAATTTATCGCACGTATTGAGTTGCTGACCCTGACTGCTGACATTTCATGATTTGACACCCCGACAAAATGTCATAATCATATGGATACA
Organism: Asparagus racemosus; assembly: GCA_037177215.1. Classification (NCBI taxonomy): domain Eukaryota; kingdom Viridiplantae; phylum Streptophyta; class Magnoliopsida; order Asparagales; family Asparagaceae; genus Asparagus; species Asparagus racemosus. Next base: position 38,682,240 of record JBAKGM010000326.1, read on the forward strand.
TCAAGTTGATTAGAAATTATTGACTGAATATTGATTGCAGCGGTTGACCCCATGTGATCTGTTATAATTACTGGGATCCTTGCATCGGTAAGAGTAACAATTCTATCACAACACCCCACTGCAGGAGGTGATCTGAACCATGCACTTGGAGTCAAGGGGGGCAGTTTGGACATTTACTTGCCCCCCGCCTTATTCACTTCAGATCATCCCGCACCGTGCAGGGCGTTTTGATAGGAATGGGACTCCATCGGATGTAGTTGCATCCATATTAATTTTACACTTTTATTAAGACTGGAGGTGGATACATAGTCATCCATTAGAACTCAGATTATATCAAAATTCTCAGTTGAAATTGAGATTTCAAATAGCCTTTCGTTTTATAGTCCTGATTTACCAAAATAGTTTGCTCAAAATTTCTAACCATTCCCAAAATAATCAACCATTAACACATCAAATGCATTATGGGAGGCTAACAAGATCAAAGTTGGTATTTTTTTTGTCTCTCTTTTTTCCACTTCCCCAATCAACAGTGCCTCACAAAAAATTTCAGCTAATGGCTTGATGACACTATGAAGAATTTTGGGAGTAATTACAATTACTACTGAAAAGTGCATTTTTTTTCTTCAAAACATCTCCTTTTCCTTGAATAAATATGTGTTTCTTTGTATATACGGAAAAGGAAAGGTAGGATCTAAATTAGCTGTGTATAAACACCTGTAGCACGGTGAAATGTGTATTTATTTGCAAATTCAAGAACAAAAGGAGGGATATCAGACAATGTGAACCAGGTGTTTGAGTGAAAAAGAGAAAACCTTATGCCGTGAGGTCTGTCTTTATGGATATCATTTAAAAAAAGAGAGGACAGACATCAATTAAGTTCATGTATAGTTTTCTGTAAATGTGTAACAGCCTCTGATTTTCTATTAAATGCAACAATGTGTGGCACCTATGAAGTATGTGAGGTAGTGTATATTGACTGGAAATGTCTCCACTTATGCAAACTGAAGCGGCGTCTATGCTATGTGTTTATCCTCATCCTATATAAGTTCACTTATTCTTCTGTTTGCTTTTATAATATATGTTATGGTTTGGTTAAAATTATACTACATGCACCCTACTTTTTACATGAAAGTGAATTTTGCATGTTATATCAAAGAATCACGATGCTTTTACTGTTCATCATTGGAGTCCAACCACCAAAGAAATCTTGTTTAGATTAGGATCCACGTGTTACATAAGTCGTTGTAAACTAAATGCGCAAGAAAATTGTCTGCATTTAACTCTTTTTTCCTCAATAAAATTCTTTTAAGGTGTTCTCATAATTGAACTATCAAATATCATATCTTTTTACCACCTTTGACCTTGTTCCCAGATTAATTTTGCAATTTTGCATCTGGCAACACCACTTAATCCTCCCACTTATGACCTAACACACTGTTGTACATCCACAAACTATCTCAGTAATTCAATCTCTAAGGCCTCGTTTGGTACATGGGAGTGAGTGGGAATGAAATACTCATTCCCGCTTCTCATTCATGCCTACCAAACATAACACCTTTTTTAAGTGGGAATGCCCATTTACACTTCTCATATGTTCCCACTTTATGTGGGAATAAGCATTCCCAATGAGACGGTAGTGAATGGGCATTCCCTCTTAAGTGGGAATCAATAAATATATATGATTTCCAATTATGCCCCAACCAACAATGCATTTTAGAAAAATAGCCTTAAGATTTTAAACTTTATCCAAATTAATAATTAATCTAAAATGCATCTCAGAATCAACTTCATTGTAAAAATTTTAAAGTACATACAACTTGCTAATTACTCTAACATATAATTACTTTTATCTAAAATTAATTTCTATGAAATACAAATTTTGATTACAAAGTCTAACATCAAAATTGAGATAGTGTGCCCAAATAAAACTTAAAAACTATCTGATGGAAAATTCTTTGTATGAAAAAATAAAAAAAACACATATTTTATAAACTTTATTTATAAAAGTTGAATTATTTAGTCATCTTTAATAATGTTTTTATATTTTTAAAATTGTATGTTATAGTGGGAGCATTATTAGAAAATGACATTCCATTCTCACTTGTGAACATAGGATACCAAACCTAGGAATGGGAATGACATTTTCATTCCCTCTTTCATTCTCTATTTGCACCCAAACATGGGGATGAGAATGGGCATTCCATTCATACGTTAATTCCGTTCCATTCCTTACTCAATTCTATTCTCACTTGATTCGGCTTCTTATGGATAATTGATGCAATTATCTCTTATTCTATCTTTTGTGGTATTTCACTAATCCATCTCAATAGTCTCATTTTGGTTATACTCATTTTCTAACCATAAAGCATTATTAGCTTCTAAAATCATCTTATATCTTCTGTTCAACACTGGAAGTATTGTAACGTTACGTAGTCAAAGCATTTTGTTGCACCTTGATTCCACGAAGAACATTTTCCTCCATCTCCCTAGCATGGTGAATAATCAACCCTATGTAGCAAAAAACAGTACTATTATTTAATATTGGACAGGCTATATGAGTGTACCTTTATATCTTCTTTCAAGTTGCTAGAGCCACATTCTATGAATTCTATTCCCGTCATGCTAATTATGAATCATTAAATTGTAAACGTTCTACTCATCTTTCTATGGTAAAATGCATCCTCTTTTGTCTCACCAACTATTAGTATGACAACAGCAAAAACACACAGCAATCCCATCATAAGTATGCGTAGTAATTTCATTATAGCTGATGCTAAACAAAATAAACTTTGAGGTCTATATTCGATTCAAGACTAGAGAAGATAAGTAGAGATTTGTCTCCTTGAACACTACTCCCATGCTAGTTATTTGTCCATAATGCAAATCCTTAACTAAATCGATATCAAAACTTGATACTAGCTTCATTTCTTAAAATTGACGATATAGTTTCCTTAATGACTCTTCACGAAACTTTCGGATGTCAATAAACAGCATATAGGTATCTCTTTGTCGTTCATTAATACATTCCAACAATCATCTTATATAGCTTCAAACGCAAACTTTCCTGGCACATAAATCGATTTCCCAAAACAGACATTTTTTTTTAATTAGACTTTCTTCACTTTTTATATGGATCAATGAATTAGATTCCACGATACTACCCTCAATTAGTATGACAACAAAATCATTAGCACCAAAACAAGTGAAAAAATTTCGAGCTTTTGTACCCTAGAAGAAGAAACGGACGTCTGTGACCGCTCCGAACGCTCCGCTTCATCTGTTGAGGCATTAGAGGAGCTCGAGCTCGAGCTCTTCTCGTCGTCGCCATCTCCGCCGCCGATCGAGTAGCACTTGAAAGTACTAAATCGCCTCCTCGTTCTCCACACTTCAGGCCTTTGCGTGCAGAGGAAACTAAGGTTTCTCGAGGCTCTGTGAAGCGAGATCGAGCTCCGGCCGCCGGAGATTCCGCCGGCGGAGAGCAGCCGGAATCTGAAGTTGAGATTGACGAAAGAAGAGCTCGGGAGGGTTCCCATTTTTTTTAAGAGGTAAGATTTCTTTTTTTAGGGTTTATCGAATTTATCCTCTTCGTTCTTTTGTTCGCAGATCGATTTGGTGTTGTTCGAAGAGATAGGATTGGGGAGCAAGCTTCAGTTTTACTGTATAAGCTCTTACCTCCGTCCGTTCGTTTTTGGGCGTACATCTTTCTTATTTCCTTTTCTCAAAAAAAGAAATCTATCTTAATTTTTCCTTTTCATCTATCTATATCTTTAAAATTTTTAATTTATTTTTTGCCCTCTCAAATTTTGATAAATTCTAACTATATCATTATCTCTAATTAATCTTTCATTAATTAAATATAACCTCTTATTAATAATGCACCCCCTCACCTCCTAAATAATTATAATTATTAATAATATTATAACTATTAATTGTTTAAAAAAGTAAAATAAAATAATTTATAAAATAAGCATACACAATTATTAGTAGTAACCAATTAAATTATTATAATAATTATTTATGAATTACTAAAATAATTAAAATAATAGTATAAATAGAATAGTATATTACTAAATACTATTAAGAATTATACTATAATTTAATGAGCAATAAATAAATAGAATAAATTTTGAATAGCATAAATAGTGTTATTTTTTTAATACTATCACATAAATTATGAATTACACTATTTATGTAGTATTATACTATTAAATAAATTAAATAATTAATTTATATGACTTTTACAGTATTTTTTCAAAGATTATTACATGATACTAAATAATCTATACTTGGTAATGATTGAAAACTAACTTTTTTACAAAAATATAGTTCATATTAATAATAGTACTATTAATTGTTCATGATAGTCTAATAAAAATTTATAAAATATGTATAGTATTAAATTATTTAAGAGCATAATTAAAAATTTAAATTAGATAAATATTTTATAATATGTATACAGTATAATTATTTTAATGATATTACTTAAACTAAGAATTATAATATTAAATAAGATAAATTACAGTAAACCCCACCATGAACTTCCAGCATTTTATAGTAAATAGACACTGTGAACTTTCAAAATCACACTAAACCCCTCATAAATTTTGTAGAAAGCCCGCAATATATTTTAGATAAATTACCCCAAGCCCCCCACTAACTTTCAAAATGCCATTTTATTCCATTTTCTGGTTCTAATTTATAGGGGTTATCTACAAAATCAGAAAGTTATTGAGGGTCTTCTTTGAAATAGAAAAGTCATTAGGGGTTTAGTGTAATTTTGAAAGTTCACATAGGGTGAAGTTCAAAAGGGTTTGGTGTAAATTATCCTATTAAATAATTATAATGAGAAGTAAGTATTACGATATGTGCATGTATCAAATGTAACTATCTAGGGAACATCAGGAAAAAGCTTGCAATATTAATGCAGCTTAGTTAATTAGAGTTAAGTTAACAACTTTCAAGTTGGAGAGGCATATTTAAGATAACTCATAGAATAGACAATTTTATTTAAGAACAATTTTAGATTTGAGGACTTATTTAAAAAAATGTTAATACTGGGCAATCATTATAAGGAAAACATTCAATTACAGTAACTATACAATAATAATTAATTCATGCATTTCTTTTTAGGCAATCTTATTATATAATTTTATTTATTAACACATAGTTTTACAATTCAATAAAAAATTCAAAACTTTAAACACATACGTTCATGTGCAAAGCACGCGCATTATACTAGCGTGTGTGTGTGCGTGTATAATCTAGTTTTTGGTTTATTAGTAAGTCTTAGGTTTACTATTTGAAAAAGTGTAAACTTTGTCCTTCCTTTGCTGAAATTTAATAAGTTGTTTTGGGGATATATAGAAGATTATTGGCCGGTTAGAAACTGCAAAATATCAAGGATTAATTTCAAGGGTTTTAATATATAATTTCTTTTCCTAGAAAACCAGCTTCATCAGCTGAACAAGGGGATGGCATTTTGTCAATATATATTAAGTATGAGTAGAAAGCTATTGCTTATGAAACCATGTTTCTATGTAAAACTTAATTAGTTGTTATTTGTTAACTGTATGTTTTTTATATTGACAATTACAGAAAATGAGTCAGTTTTTCCAAAAAAAAAAAAAAAAACCCGTCAATTTGATCTTTTTTTATAAAGACTAATTCCTTGTACAAGCGCAGTTGGGAAAAAAAAAAGAGCTAACTAAAACAAAAATGCCTTTAATTTGCACATATTAAGCAACTTCTCAAAAGCATTATTACCACAAAATTGAATTAGAAATCACAACATGAAAGATATTTACTCCAGAACAAATTTTATGAAAAATGTTAAAGAATTTATGTTCCAATGGAACCAAAGAGGCCCAATTCTCCCAAAATATTTAAAAAGTTAAACCACCTCCTCCTTATTTCATAGCTCTGACAAACAATCAAAACCTACATATGCAAACGTTAACAGTTGACGGAACTCAACAAAGTCACCGACTGAAAGCACTGAACAAAAGCTTTGCCATCATCTTCCCTTTTGTTGTTCACTGATCATCCGCAGTTTTACCATTGATAGATACTAGCTCGGTATCAAAGATTAACGTTGCTTCACCTGTCAATTAACATATAGATAATATTAGATGATCACTCCAGATTTACTAGGTGATGCGTGTTATCTTTTAATCCCGCAAAAGATAACCTAAACTGATATCCAAGCAGAAATTTAGGCCGAGCAGTTTATAGGAGTTCAATCTCTTAATTACCAGGAACTTGAGGAGGAGCTCCACGTTTCCCATAACCAAGATCAGCAGGGATCTTTAATCTTCTCTTTTCACCTAGGCACATACCAAGAAGCCCTTTGTCCCAGCCTAGATAGAGGACATGGAGTCAGTTCCAAGATTACGAAATGTTATGCTAATTACAGTGTGCACCTCATACTGCTTTTGTACTACAAGATACAAACATACAGAATCATACTCCATGCATCATAAAACGTTCACTTATCACAATTGTGGAAGGTGTTGAAGCCTTGGGTTAGTAGTATAATTACCTAGCAATGGATTTGAGATCAATTATTCGGAGATTTTAAAAAGACTGAAATTTGCAGTTGTGATTTTGCATCTTTTATCAGAATGACCCGTAGAATTTACAAGTGTATAAAATTGAAAGCTGATAGCACACACTGAGATTTATGTTCACTCTGTTTTTTTTATTTCACATGGATTGATATATCTCTAATTTAGTGCAATTTGCTTACGTTTCGAGAAAACCCATGTTTTCTGTGGTCTAAATTTGTTTAGGGCAACTCCTGTTAAGAGGTCAGGAGTTAGGAGGTGATAGAGTTAGTCTTATTGTATCAGCATTAATATCTGTAATAATGTGTGGTCCTTTAAAATAGTGGATATCTCATATATTTTCTGGGAACATTTTGTTATGTATTTGTATTACATAGGTTTTCTTTTAACCAGGTTAAAACCCAGTGGCGCCCTTCCTAGGATCTAGTCCTGGCTATTCATGCAGCTCTGATATCTTCGGTTAAGGTAAAAGTTTAATCATTTAAACATAAAATAATAATAATAATTAGTTGTGTGAACATGGCACGCAGACGTAAGGGCATTTCCCATCACAAAATGTTACAACTTCTCTAGTTATTCTAATTTCAGGATAAAAATCATAGGATAATATCATATGCAGAGCGCCAATTTATTTAGTATGTGAGCTCATCTATATTCAACAATCTAAGGAAAAAAAAAATCAAAATCAGCCTTACTAATATTGATACTTAATCTAGTATCATCCCACCCCCATGCATAACGGCCCCCTAGTCACACAAACAACATTTGGAGTTTGGATGGTTGAGGTACAAATACAATGATGGAGAATGGAACCTTTAAATTGTTGATTTTCACTAACACCTATATTTCATATTCACAGGACCTTCAATTTAGAGTTTCAGCTGAATGGAGAGAATAATGTTAACTGCATTAAACTTCAGGGTGCTTTCAACAGTGAGATTATTCTCAAGATCGAACATCATTATAAATTTCTTTGTTGTTACTGCACAATTCTTAAACAAGTCTCGTGTTTCTTCAACAATGAGATATTAGAAGAAACTAGAATAGCAAAGAAGAAATGGACATGTGAAATACAGAGAGTAGAAGAATGACGGGCCATGAACTTCCTGTTGTATTTTAGCACACAACATTACCTTACCAAATTTACACGAATATAAAATTAACACTGCTGCAACACCAGCAACCAAAGCCTAAACCTTTAACTAAATTTATAGAGGAATACACTTGCACACAAATACATGCACTTATAACTACAGAGGCTATGAATCCAACCATTCTATATCCACCAAATCTTGCTGCAATAGAATATTAGGATGGTACGTCCTGGCTTCCCATAAGAAACTCGTGCTTTACATATTTTTGAATGGGTTGATTCTAAATTTGTATTTGTTATGTGTGACTCAAATACCAATCTCAACTCGGTTCTTTGTTTGACTAGTTGGACGTGACAAGGCTGCAAATAAGAGTTATTGTTTGAGGAACTATTAATTGATAAGATTAACACAAATCCTATTGTTGATAGCATAAGCAATTTATATGTATGTGGATAAGACAAAGTTGAATTAGAATTCATTAGTTGCTTGGCCACCAAGAATTCTTCCTACCATGGGATTACAACTGACTTGGAGTTGCAGTGTATATACTCTTTCGTGGTGATTCACCAGGGAGTTTTATGATGGCAGTGACATCAAGAAAATAGTTAAGGTTGAAGGCCTCATTAAGACGAGAAACAGTGAGTTTCTCTTTAAAGTCATGAGAAGTAATTGGGCTTTTCGATATGCCTCTCTTTTGTGTTACTTCTTTTAAGAGAGATTGTATTCGATCCAACCCGATGACAACAATAAGCATTGAGAAGGACTCTGCATGCTAAAGCAATAGATTCAAGATGTTTTTAATTTGGCTCTCTATTTGGTTGGCTCTATAGGTGGTAGAGATTGTTGGAGAGATTAAGTGCTTTTTGGAGTGTGATTTAAGATTGAGTGATTGAGAGATCTCCACATTGTATTCCTCACAAATTAGCAACGTTATTCTCCTCCTTCGCCCGTGAACGTCTTCGCCCATGGACGTAGGCTACAAGCCGACCACGTATATCCGTTTTTTTTTTTATGTTTTCGATATCTTTCAATGCTTTTCGTGTGATTGATATTAGGTTATTCTTAGGAATTGGTTGCGATAGTATTAAGAAGGAATGGGGTGCTTGGCTGTTTGGATTTATTGATGTTGAGAATGAAGTGATGCTATAAGGTTCTGGATTAATATAGAGTTAAGGGTTGAAGATTTAGATGAAAGAGGTGTTTTTACTGTAGGTGATTGGTTGTGTAATCATGGTTGAGTATTACGGCAACTATATATAGGAATGAGATGGTGTGAGAGTTACACTAGAGGAAAGTAGAGAGTTAGAATTGATTAATTATTTAATCTAATGGAGACTTTATGAGGTCTAATGTTGGATTTAATTTGGGGTTATGGTTGGGCATTTGTATAATTAGATGAGTTTTTAGATAGAGTTTTCTATTATTATTGTTATTATTTTAAAATACCTAAAGTAAAGTATAACTTTGTTCAATAACTTCTTAGATAATATTATATTTTGTTAATACTATTGTAAAATGATTTTACTGTTCTCATTATTGCTATTAACACGTGCATGCATTTAATCAATAATTAATTTAATTCATGGTGAAATTATTTGGGAGTAATGAATAGTGTATTTAATTAGGGTTATGCATGTTTAGGGAGTGATGATTCATGCATGCATATATGTGTTTTATATATGCATGTATGTGTTTAATGGATGCATGCATGCATGTGTTTTGGAGGGCATTTTCAGAAAAAAATGTTTTAACATCCTACATGCTTTTAAAATAGTATATTATCGTTTTTAGTAGCGATACTCCTCTTATTTTGGGTTTGTAGCAAGCTCAGTCCATATTCCATTAGTCACGCCTCTGACCCCCAGTCCCGAGCAAGTTGGCATGATGTAAACCATGGGACTTACTAAGTGCAACATGTTGTTTGGCTTAAAACACTGCTAAAGAACAATTTTCCAGAGTTACCTTTGATTCCCATTAATACTTTCATAGCTTTCAGATGTGGAACTATCAAGTGGGGTATTACGCCATACATAGTTTTAGTAATTTCTCAATGTGAACGTGGGGGCCACCCACATGGCCTACGCGAACACGAACCCCCCCCGGTTCGTGTTTGACCGCTGCGCGACATAGAATAATGAAAAATAATAATAAAATAAGGAAGTTTATTATTCCTCTTTCCTTATAAATAGTTTTTCAAAACCTAGGGTTTGTGGGTTTTTTGAGGAGAGAAAAAGTGGAAAAATACGAGATTGAAAAGTTCAATGGGAAGAATGATTTTTCCTATTGGAGGATGCAGATGAAAAACACATTGATTTCGCAAAAATTGCACAAGACTTTGGCTGGAAAAGAGAAGAAGCACAAGGATCTGTCTGATGAGGATTGGGAGGAGCTAGATCTGGAAGCACGGGCATCGATTATCCTATGCCTTGAAAAGGATGTAGCTTTCTTAGAAGATGGAGAGGAAACGGCTATGGGCATGTGGTCGAAGCTAAAAAGCACCTTCATGAAGAAGAGTCTAACGAACCGGATCTATTTAAAATCTAAATTGTATACTTGCAAGATGGAGGAGGGCTCATCAATCCGAGAATACATCAACAAGTTTGATAGGATCATATCAGACTTAAAAGACATAGATGTGACAGTTGA
>JBAKGM010000326.1:38739266-38749878 GCA_037177215.1 Asparagus racemosus
ACACATGTATCGAAATCATGATAAGAAGCATATATACCAGAGGTTGGTCCTACAGGCTCGTCATGTATCACCGGGGGTTCGCTTGGTGTCACCTCTCCCTCAGTCTGTCTCTCTTCTGCACCGGCTACACCACATTAGATCCTCAATACAAAGAACATGAAAAGAATAAAGAGGAACTTATACCGGGAGTTGGTTCCACTTGGCTAGCACCTGTACTCATCCCCTGGAGTTTTGTTAAAAGAGCTTGGAGAGCACAAGCTACTAGCGGAGGAACTAAATCAGATTCCTTCAATTCCTTGAATTGCCACCCAAATGAGGTAGTCATACCTTCAGTAATAGCCTCAGGCATAGGGAAGGCTCCTGGCACTTCTGCACTACTAGGGATATCCAACGTGCCTTCATCTATTGCTTCGTGAATTTGTTCGGTAAAGCTCGATTCTTCATAAGTGAAGGGTGATGGAGGCGGGACTTCAGTTGGAATTTCCCCTTCTTCAGAATTACCTGAGAAGAAAAAAGAAAACATTAAAGTGTAAGATCGAAAATCGAAAGATCAACTCAAGAAATGAACTTCACCTCCTCTTTCAATGGGAGTATCAATGCTCTCTGGTACAGGAGAAGGAGAGCGTGGTAGTCGGGACCTAGAAGCAAGCTTCTTGGTACGCATCAATGCCTTGGCGATCAACACTTTAGCTGTGAAAGTGGTTGATGTGCGAGCCCTCTTGCGAAGAGCAAGATCAGAAACTTCTTCACTTTCCTCTTCCTCCTCTCCTGTCTCAACCGTCATTATGTTAGGTCGAGTAAAAATAACTTGTTGTCGGGGCCGTTTTGAAGCTTGCCTAGGGGAAGCTGGAGCATGAGGAGAAACCCGGCTAGATGCACCCCTTGGAGTTGGAGAACGAGGAGGGGGAATCACTACTTCACTTCGTATTCTGACCCCAGTTGGTCGAATAGTTTCCTCCTTCTCCTCAGAAGTCTGGATAGTGTCATCGAAATCCTCTTCTTCACTTTCCTCAGGAATAATTTTCTTTTTACCTTTTGACTTCCGAGAGGGTGCCGCTTGTCGAGGAGAAGCCCGTGCCCGTGCTGTTTCCCTCCTACACTCCACCTCAGCTTCTGAGACTTTATCTATAGAAGCGCTAGCTGCAATGAGCCACTTGCAATATAGAAATGTCATCTGAAGAACAGGCTCAGCAGCAGGGAGACTGAACTTAACATTGGTGCAGCCAGAAATACTCCAATACCAAGCGCGTGCCCCATCAACAAGTCCTCCATGTGTCTTCATCAACTGATAAGAATTCCCGACATAGATCTGATCATATCCAAACTGACGCGAGAATCGACATGGGAAATACGCCTCGATATAACAAGAATTTCTGACACGGAATAGGTGGTAGCCGGGGCGAATATTCGTCAACCATCGGAAACACCCGGGATCCAATCTAGTCCGTCGGCCAGTGGGTTCAGCGGCATCTTCAAGCATCTCATTGTAGTGACCCGAGAAGCGAGGAAAACACTTAAAGAATTCCCAACTCTTCGAAATCCTGAACTGACGAATTACTTCGGGCCATTGCCTAGCTCTCCATTTACAATTCTCCAAGACTTGTAGTAGTGGAAGTTCGGAGTCAACCGCTTCGGGTGCTGTCATTAAGTCTGGGCGGTGAAGTACGAGCCATGCCATCAAATAAGTATAAGGTAATTCCACCCTCATAGACGGAATCTCATGGAAAGCCCCCTTACTCTCTTGAGAGAATCCAGAGACCAAACGTCGAAGCCCGCAATGAATATCGGCTATCATCGCCGGAAGAAGAGAAAGGCGACGACCGACGACCAATTCTACAGCAGGAAAAAGTACCTCTATCGGCATTGCATCGGAAGACTGATGCGGAACCACACATTTCTTTAGCCAAATGGCTATATAACCCGCTAAAAGAGTTTGAGGCTTGATCTGCTTTTGCATCTGCCACAAATGAGTCTCAAATTTGGTGCCCTTAGGGATCTTCCCCTCAGCAAATCGGGTGGTGAAAGATTGGGCCTTGGTCTTTTTGATAAGCTGATTAATGGTAGAAGGAGTCAACGGATCCAATTCCCGTACATCTCCATTACTCTCCAGATTCTTGAAGAGATAGTCGGCGAATTGTTTAAGGCTGACTTGTGGGCACTTTTTGGCCTTCACTTCATTCGATGCTAACGCCACCTGGTAATGGCAAGTCAATTCCCACAATATTTCATATATGGCTGATCCCTTTTCCTTCATCTCTCTTAACCAACGGTTCATCGGGAAATACTCTTGATATGGTGCATCACCCATAGGAAGACCAGACACCTTCATCATCTCTTGCAGTGGCAGACCCAATTCTCCTTGCCTTGTTAAGAATGTGTTAGAGTCTGGATTATAGGTTTCTAAAATAGCAAGGAAGTGATGCACGCTGATAGGAATCCCGTACATGCTTGCACGGATAGGGATGTACAGGTTAATCTCTTGAAGTTCGCGGCTCCACCTATCAAGCACATATTTAGTCATCTGCGTCCACCATCGATCATTAGTAGAGTGGACCCAGCCAAAGCAACGATGAGGTTTCGTAGGAGGCAACTCTCGTCCTAACTTCGCCAAGCGATTCCTCACTACATCGGCCTTAACCATTAATTCATTATGAGGAGGGTCATCTTGTCCAGCAATCCCTGGAAAAAGCCCACGAATATAATTCTGATCGCTCGAGCCTGGAGTAGCTCCTTGTCCCACGTATCCACAGTGAATACGTTCCAGATCCTCGGTTAACCTCCATGGCATACTCCTCTTAACTGAGAGATTACGCAGATGAACTAATGAGTAGTGGCGAGGAAATGGAAGCAAATGCAGACGAGCACCATCGCCTTCATACAACCAGGGTTCGGAACGGGGAGTTAGCTCTTCTGGATCAGCAAATGAATCTCCAAATAAAAAGCTCGATTTCCTTATTATGTCACTGGATCCACCGGTCTTTAAGAGAGGAGCGTCAGTCATCATCCTCCGTAAGTCACGGCGATCTCCATGTTCCAATAGTTCTTTCAATTCCCGAGGAGCACTTGGGCCAAGTATTGGCATATCAGTTATCAGAGGTGCTTCACGGGAGGAAGAGAATACAGTACTATCAAGACCACTCGATTCATGAGTGGTGAAAGCTGTTGGAGGAAATTCCACTGCAAGAAAAGGAAAATACACTAAAGTGAGCCAACACTTAAGCAAAATCAAAAGGATGCAAAGCATTGCTGTGCACATGCCGCGGCAGACCAAACTGCTGTGCATGTGCCGCGGCAGATAAAATTGCTGCGCATGCGCCGCGGCAGACGAAACTGCCGCGCATAGGCCGCAGCAGTACAAGCTGCTGCGCACATGCCGCGGCAGTACAAGCTGCTGCGCACATGCCGCGGCAGTCCAAGCTGCTGCGCACATGCCGCGGCAGTTCAAACTGTAGCGCTGATAGCGCGGCAGTTTTAACTGCCGCGGCAGAACACAGAACCGAGCCCGACTGCCGCGCAAACGCAGAGCAATTAGGGTTTCATGTTCTACAAGTGCTTTGGCCATGCAAAGTACTTGTTTAAGCCCAGATCCCCTCGAAGGAGGACCTTAGCTCTTCCCAAATGCTTCACAAAGAAAAGCAAATGAGGGTTTCTACACAAAAGTCCCACTTTTCAATTCAGAACATATGCATACACATTCGAAACTCACCTCCAAACGATGAAACAGCGGGTTCATCGACGTCAGGAGCTTGAGGAGCGGACTTGGACTTAGGGACACGAGATCTCTTGGGAGACATGTCGAGAAAGATAAGAATTGATCTGAAAAAACAAAAAAGAGGATAAAAAGTCAGGTTTTGATTAGAAAAAGCCGACAAAAGCTTAAAGCATGCAAGGGTTGGATGGAGAGGGTTTGGAATAGATGGATAACCTTGAGAGAGCTCGGTTATATTATGAGAAATCGACCAAAAGCCGATCAAATTCGAGCCGAGAACTCGAAACCCTAGATCTCAGAAAAGGGGGTTTTTAGAAGTTGGAGAGATTTGAGGAGATTTTTTGCTAATGTATGAAAAGGCAAGAAGAGAGTTTTAAGGAATTTTAAAGTTTGAGAGGCGGGATATCAAATGGTGACAAAACCCTAAACTTTGGGTTTTATGGAACGAAACTGACTCGGCGCCCCCAGCGCGGCACCCCGATCTGCCGCGCTCAACAGGTCAAGCGTGGCACCTCAAACTGCCGCGCCCAACATTGCCAGCGCAACACATTTATCTGCCGGGCCTATGTATCATACATGACCACTGTCGCGCCCATATATCGTGCACGATAGCTGCCCCGTACACATAAAAAAAGGAGGAGTTAAATTCTTTGGGATTAATGATGAATGATTGTCGTCCTGGGAATCCAGAAAATCAGACAATGCTTTATAACAGGACAACATGGTTCATGAGCTAAGGAGTGAGCCTCAAGATAAAGATGGTCAGTTCAAATACGACTTCGTCATTCCAACCAGTTCAAATACAAATGCAATAGCCATCGAGCCCAGAATATGGTCAGCAACGTCGCGTAACCAGGGTTCGTAAGGCTAAAGCAAAATATAGATTTCTTCTACAAAGTTCAGCGTTGAACAGAAGTAAAGCGTATTTTGTCCAAAGTATTCTAGACCCCTCGACAAAATACAGTGGAGTCTGAAAACTTTGGAGGGGGTATCTGTAGGCATTAAAAATTGCTGAGGAACTCCAAGCGTGATTTAATTGTAAGAAGATCAGAGAACGAAACTATCGAGTCCTGAGGAAATCAACCATGAGGGCAAAATCAGTATTCAAAACATCTTAAACATCTGGTTGTGCTATACCATTGGCGCAGCACGTTGTTGTGCCATGCCATTGGCGCGGCACCTATGTGTGTCATGCCATTGGCGTGACACCTATGTGTGTCATGCCATTGGCGCGGCACTCAATTGTGCCATATTACTGGCGCGGCACCTATGTGTGTCATGCCATTGGCGCGGCACTCAATTGTGCCATATTACTGGCGCGGCACTTAGTTGTGCCGTGCCATTGGCGCAGCGCCCCTAAGTGACGCGCTCAAGATGACTAGTATACACTTTTAAAGGGTCCAATTAATGTTCGTGGGACCTGTTTGACTTTTTTTAAATAGAAGTAGACTATCAGCCATCTTGGTGGGCGGTTACATGCTGAAAATACACCCACTAAGCATGAAATAGGGGCATTTAATCATGCCTAAAAAAGGGGAGTAACAGTTAAAGCATAATCAGGGGCGCGGCAGTATTAAGCAGCCGCAACTGCCGTGCCAATGGCGCGACAGTACCAAGCGCGGCACGACGAAGCGCCGCGCCCGTTACACATGTGATTCATGTTATTTTCAGCAGTTTTTCCTCTTGAAGACTATAAATACGCCTTTACATTCATTGGGGAGGGGGATCGAGATTTTCTGGAGATCAAGAAGATTCAGAGCTTGGTGATTTTAAGAAACAAAGAACCTCATCCACGTGAAGACTCCTCAAGATTAAGCTTTGCCTTATTCTTGAGAAGAGCAGATATCTTACTTCGCTAAGATATTTGTTTAAGTTATTAGTTCCGTCGCGAAGTATAAACTCAACCTGTTAGTTCAGTGATCATTGCTGGGTGGTCCACGGACGACGCGTCCCCGGCACAGGCAAACAACCCACAAAAGCAGGAGTATAATACGTAGTAGCTTCTGTTCGAGTTTGTAGAGAGTGATTTCGATTTTCTTTGTAATTGAGAGTGTTACACGTGTAATCTTTCAAGTGTATTCATTTTTGAAACATTTTGAAATGGAAACAACAAAGAACCCCACTTTCGACGCGAACAGAGGGTGTATCCTCGCGCGATGCACGAGCCGAATGGCTCCTCGGAACACGAGACTTCCTCGACGCCATAACGATCTGCACAAAAGTAAATTAGATCAGTCGCATGCAATAAAAGGGGGATATATGTGTATATGTGTGTACATGAATATATATATATATATATATATATAAAGGGGGAGGTGAGCACTCTGGCCTCGGCCAAGGCTGAGACTGGGTGTAAAGAAAAGAAAAAGAAAAAAAAGAGAGAAAGAAAAAGGAGAAGAAAAAACTATGTTTTCTTTTTCATGCAAACACCAATGTAAATCTTTGTATCATACCTCGAGTTGGAAGAGATGAGACGACACGAGGCGAGATGAAAACAAGAGAGAAAAGCACAAGGAGGGGGGCCGTCCTGATGGAGGAAAAGAGAGGGGCAGAGGGCTTTTTATAATGGCCCCACATAGACCTAATCCTCTTTGAATAAGGATTCTTATTTGACCATGAGTAGGAGTTCTAATTGGAGGCCAATTGGATATCCATATGACATCAAATCAGTCCAATAATTGGCTCATTCTCTCTCCCACATATTTTGAAGGATTTTGATGATTTATTCAGCAAAATAACACTTCATGAAGGCCATTATACGTCCGGCACAATTTATTCAAGCCCCAAGAAACTCCACTAAGGTATACGAGCATAAACTGTTTCCTATTTTGTCGAGAAGTTCCCGGAGAATATTTCCACTAAAGAAATATTTTTAGGGATAACTCGATGATCACCAATAAAGCGTGAGGATTATATCGACTCCAGTCAACGTGTCGCTAGTGAGGAATTCGCCGATTCTCCAACAAGGAATATGGGTCCCTATTTCCTCCCAAGGAGACGGTCAAATACGCTGCAATAAAGAAATTTGCCGATCAAAGGACGAATCCCAATCTCCTCCAGCTAGGACATTACGACAAGCGTCGTCACGGGAAATTCACCGACCAGAATTTAAAAGTGCCCGACGCCGGACAACGCATCTCGTATGAAAGAAAATTCCTCCCGCTGTGGAAACTATTTCCTATTTTGACGAGAAGTTACCCAATGATATTCCCAAATATTCTCAGGGATAACTTGACAAACGCCAATGAAGCGTATCGACGCCAGTCAACACGTCGCCGCCGTAGGACTCACCGATCAACGGTTCGAATCTGGATAAAAATTAGACGCCAGTCGACGCGTCGCACTCGCTGACTGAAGGCTAGAGTTCTATATATTTTGGGCGCCAATCAACGCGTCGCAACGCAGAATTTCCCGGTCAATTGACAAGTCCCGTAAGAAGTTTGAGGGTCAGTTGGATGACAACTCACCAACATGAGTCAATAGCAATTGAGCTCAATTAGCTACAGTTCAAGATTCTGACAACGGTCAGACAATAAATGCAGCACCGTCATACCTTCAGCTATCCTACAAAGAACTGGAGAATCTGAAAGGATTGGAGGAATTGAGCATTGAGGCTAATTTCAAGAAAAAATTTATCCATCGACTTCAGGTTAAGATCTCGACAGCGGTCAGACAATAAATGCAGCACCGTGGTGCCTTCAGCAATCCTATAAAGAACTGGAAAGCCTAAAAGGATCCGAGAGATCGAACGTCGAAGTTGTCCATAGGTCTCGTCACACCGACTGAAGGTTAGGGCCTATCATATCCAAAGTATTTCAGGCTCGTCCACAAATCGAGACTGAGACACTTTGGAGGGGGTATCTGTAAGCGTTGAAAATTGCTTATCAGTACCCGAACAAGACTCGTGAAGGTGGGTTCGCGACCGACGAACTATCAACCAACGCGACCAACAACCGCTGACGACATAATCACGCCACAAAACACATAAAGTGGGTCGACGAATACATGAAGTGAGTCGACGAGGCGTGCAAATCGACGGAGTGACGTATCACAGAATAAATTCAACAGTGAAGCTCCAGGTCAGCGAGATTCAGCGGATCAAGTCAACAGGATTCAAGTGACGACGCTGTGCCAATCCAATTCTAGAATCAACGGAATAATCAGCCGTGTTCAGAAATACCGGAAAGCGGGTTAGAACGGATGAAAAGTCAGAAAAAAAATGACGAAAAGGAGTGACCCGTGCAAACGCTTCGACCACATGGCTGAAGCACTTCGGCCAAGCCGAGGTGCTTCGGCCATGGGCCGAAGTGCTTGGCCACTTGGCCGAGCAAGCATTCCCCCCCCCCTCTCAAATGCTATAAATAGGAGGGGGTGCACAGTTCAGAGGGTTGGAGATTTTTTGCTGAGCTTGGATCTTTTAGAAAGATGTGAGAGCTCTGCAGGATTGAGATTTTGCTGCCGGCGAAGATCGAGCTGTCTACGTTAGATCCACACCATTCGATTTCAGATTCGCAGAGATCCAGGTCAGGTTTGTGTCGATCTACCCTCAAGTCTAAGCTGCGTCTTAGGCTCAGGGCAAGCGTGTGATTTCTCCTAGTAGATCTCACCCGCTGCGACGATCATCTCCTTCGTGAGATCGATCCCCGTCAGGCGTTTATTTTTTTCGTGAAATAAACCCCTTAGATCCACAAACCTAGCATCCAGATCCTTAATTAAGATCAAGATTGCGCGGTGGTCCACGGACAGAACAAGTCCTCGTCACAGGCCAAGATACCCACGCAAGCGAGGGTCTGAAAAACGGGCCCCACGTTTGTTCAAAATTAGAATTAAAAGTTGTATTTTTGTAATCTGATTCTTCATTGTAAAGCCTTATAAAAAGGGGAGATCTTTCTTCAATTTCGTTTAAAAAATAAATTTGTAACGAGTTCAATTGCAGATTCAATGGAAATGTCAACAGCAACTTTTTTCCGCGAGAACAAAGACTGTATTAGCTTCTAAGCAATACACAATCAGCAGAAAATCTATCGTCTTAGTCAGTTCATCATGGGAGTACGAGATTCACGCTCCACTGGCACACAGAAAAGAACCCATGAAAATATAAATTTTTCCTTAGTTTCATTATTGTCTCTCAAATTGTAATCTGAGCTAATTGCAATTACAAAAGACCCAAAACACCCTCCACCAAATTAGAGCTGTACAGTGATAGTTAGGCCTAAGAAGTTGAGTAGAATAGAACGTAACAATCTGTAATATCTGCGAAGCCTACACGAAAAACTTTCTTGTCAGATTAAACCACAACCAACTAAGAGCAGAGATTATCTACTATCAGTTATGAACATACAATTTAAAAAAACAACACCCTCCACCAAATTAAAGTTGAACAGAAGTGTTTATTGTGGGAAATGAAGGGGTAAAATGTCCGTTGTAAAAGGATTTCAAGGAACATCATGTCATACACAATTTGGGAAAATGAATGAAAATATTGAAGAAACATTTTCTATGGAAGATACAACAAAAATTAGTAAGTACTTATAAATTTTATACTTTAATCTTTCATACAAAATGAGACATTAATTTATGGAATCATAATTTTTTTATTAAATTACTTACAGATGTTCTCGCAATAACAACTAACGTAAAGCCAGTGATCAACTATATTACGAGACATAACAATCCAAACAATAGGAGGGAAATCAAGATAATGAATAAAATGTATATTCATGATACTTATTTTCAATATCATAAGAAAAAAATAAGATTAACATTTTTTTCTTTTTCATATACAGTGGAATGACTACGCGCACAACTTTATTTAGGAATTTGGCTACAAATGAAGGATTAATTCTTGAAGCCAAAATCAAAGATAAGCCTGTGATAGCATTATCAGATTTTAAACTCTCTATATATAAAGGTACATATTTTATTACTGAAATTCTTATTCAAGACAACTAAACATAAAATTCATCTTATGATTATCTCAATTTTGCAAGGGAGATAAGCATATCGTCGCAAATTATATCAACAGTATGTATCAATCCAAAAATACAACTGGCAAAAAAATTAACGGAATGGTAAGTAGAACAAGCATACTTTCATATAACCCAATAATGCAGTAGTATTATATTTTAATCTAATATGCAGATTTCATTTAGAAGAAGGTACAAAAATAGAAGGATCTTTATCAACGCTCTTTATAAATATAAAAGAAATTCAAATTAGTGATATTATGCAGACATCATAGAATTCGATACAGGTACAACATTAGAAAGCTATTCTTATTAACACAATTAAACCTAACTAAATTTTGCCAATATACAGACATGCTATGGCACATTTAAATCAAAGATAACTACCATTTTAAATAAACTCGAGTCATGGTTCTATGCTTGCAAAGGCTACAACAAGAAAGTAGATAAATGTGTTAATAAAGAGTGTCTGAATGATAAATACCATAGAATCACTGATGACTCAGTACCAAGGTTAAGTAATATATCTTTTTTTATGACATGAACATATTAAAATACAATATTAACATATATTTAGAAATCAACAATGAAAATTACTAGCATGTAGTTAAGATTCTCATGGAAAATGGCACAGACAATGCAAGGGTAACACTATTTGATGCAGTAGTGTGACGCCCTAGATTTCAACAAGGCTGCAGTCCAAGGTGAAACTCAGAATGTCAAACCTACCATGCACCAACACCGTGCAACAACATGCTTCACCATCACAATAATATCTCTCTAGTGAAATCAAATGATAGGTGTAAGTACAAAATAGGCAAATGAATAATAAAGTAGAACAATGAAATCAAGAAATCACAGAAGTAGTATAGAGGTAATCAACATCAACAGGGCCCAACTGAAGATAAAATAGCATACCCCTAAATCTGAAGTAAAT
>JBAKGM010000326.1:38764856-38783965 GCA_037177215.1 Asparagus racemosus
GATTAATTAGGTCTCGAGGGAGGTGGGTGAACAGTGATTATAGTTTTGGCAAAGATAAATAAATGAGGAAAGACAAAATAGGGAAAGAGAGATAATTTATGTGGTGAAAAGTATGACAAAGATTCAGGTCATCACTGATTAGGAATTTAGTTCCATTAATATGCACATCAACAGGAGAAATAAAAAATTTTCCAAAATACCCCAAAAAAAACATTTTAAATTTATAAGACTACATACATTTCGAAGAAATTCAAGAGCAAAGAGTCGTCACTTTCAACTGCTTCTGTCTGTTCAGCTCTAGTACACTTTTGGTCCAATAGAAGAACAAGAAAGGCGACATACTTACGGGCAGCCGGCACTCTAGGTTATTGTCACCGGTCATCATCCACATGAACCGCAGCGGCTTCGGCGTCACTAAGTTATACACTGCTGCGATGCTGCGATGCATCGGCATCAAGTTGATTTCAGAAACTTGCCACCTATTGCAGTAGTTAAGGTGAACTCCTATATTATTTTTAGAGAAAATATCTTTTAGATTAAGAATTATGTTAGCTTAATATTTTAAATTATGTGATCTTAATTTGTTAATTTAATTTTCATATGAGTGATTCTTGATATGTGATATGGTATAGAGTTTCAAAAGATGTTGGATTTAAATCTTATGATTTTTAAAAATTAAACTATATTTTTTTTTCAAATTTGTTCTTGGATTTTCTCATCAAAGTCAGATTTTCTGTGATTGTACAAAGCCATTAGAAGATTAAGTTTACCATATGCAGAAAACAAAAAGATGATTGTTTTTCAGTGGGCAAAAGCGGGGTCGTAACTTGTAAGGGAGGCATATACTCGGTATTTGATTAGACATTCAAACAAAAGAAGAAGAAATTTTAGAATATGCAAAAAAGTTCGAGCTAGAAATATAGGTAAATTTACTTTTTACCATAAGCGTAAAATAAAATTCATCCTTTCGAAACTTAATTGAATGTGAAATACTTGGAATAATTAATCATACTCTGGGATTATATATAAAGTAAATAGAGAAAAAACTTTTGATAGCGGATAGAATCCAAATCTAAATTCTAACCAGACTCTAATGGCCTGTTTGGGAGTTCACTAGGGGAATGGAAGGAAGGGAAAGGAAGGGGGGGAAATTCCCCTTTCTTCCCTTCCCTTCCATTACACCCCAATTTGGGGTGTAAGAATTTGGCTCAAATTTCCCTTCCATTCCCCTCCTAAATAGAACTCACAAACAAGGTTAAAATTAGATTTCTCTTCCCTTCCCCCTCTCTACCCTCCATCCAAACAGGCCACCAAGTAGGGAAGAATTGTTGGTGCCAACAAAAGTATGAATTTTTCTACCAATTAGGCCCTTTGTAAATTCTGTGATAAGTCATCGCTCCTGTTCTTTATGGAGTTGTTTTTGTGCGGTGCCACTAGACTCAGTTTGAAGGTTATAATTTGCTTCTCTGTGATTTTTCTTCATATTGGTATTTACCTTCTGTTGTCCTCTTTCTAATTTTCCAATCTGTGAATATATAGAAAACACCCTTTTACTTTGTCTATGGCAGTAGGAGTCAGTATTATTAAATAGGAGGCTTTAGACCTCTAGTGGAGGCCATGAATCTGAAAAACCTTGCCCTGAATTCCCTTTTTGCTCCCATAACGTGAGTCTTTGGTAAATGAGATGAATGATGTGTCGTAATCGCAAAGAAATTGGGAGAAGAGCGCTGAAGGGACTTCATAAATTTCTTATTTGTTAGAGATTGCCTTTTTTTTGTTCTTATTCCCTATTTACATGTGGATGTATTTGTGAGAAATTAGAGTAGGTGAAGCATGCGTGGTGTAAATGCTGGTCTGCTTATTGCTAGATGTCTTGCATTTTTCTAACTGCTTTAGTAGTTCCATACAGGTTTAGCAATGTTGAGTGAATAACTTCTTCTAATTGTGAAGTAACATTGGATGCTGTCTAATTGTGCAGGAATATTGTTTCAACTGTAAATCTGGACTGCAAGTTGGATCTGAAATCCATTGCTCTACAGGCTCGTAATGCAGAATACAATCCCAAGGTTGTATCATTTTTGTGCTAAAAGTGATAATTTTATCTTTATTGCATGCCTTGAATTCATCGTGGAATGTTCATTCAGCAAGTCGTTGTGGTTTGTTGTTGTAATATTTTTTTCAGAAAATAAGATAAAATATTACTATGAATAAAAACTGTATTAGTTCCATAGCTGGTTTGAACTATCGATGATTGTAGGTGATTAAGTATTCTGACTCTTTTAACTTCTGCTTTGCTTATCAGCGTTTTGCTGCAGTTATCATGAGAATAAGAGAACCAAAGACGACAGCGCTGATTTTTGCATCAGGGAAAATGGTGAGTTTTTGAAACATGTGAGAAATTCATAATTTTGTAGAAGTTGGTGGTTTTGTTATTCTCTCATGCATTCTTCTTCTTATGTATGTTTTTTATCCCATCATATGTGCCGTGTGTGTTCTAAAGGAAAAACTCTTTTTCTTAATCCTCTCTGGGGTTCCTCTTGCACGCACCTATATTTGGCATAAACTTCAGTGTAGTTGATTATTTACTGCCTAAGAACTTGATTTCTTGATTCTCTTATCATAAATCTGTTATTGTAATTAAAAATGTTACAATTCTTTGAACATATTTCTGTCAGGTTTGTACGGGAGCGAAGAGTGAACAACAATCAAAACTCGCAGCTCGGAAGGTATTGGATTGAAGTTTTCATCACCAACCTGATTGTTTTCTAGCATTGTTAAATGTTTGTTGATTGGGATCTAATTGTTACACGAAGAATGGTCTCACATAGTGCTTTTGCTTTCAGTATGCTCGTATCATTCAAAAGCTCGGGTTCCCTGCTTCGTTTAAGGTAACTGACTATTATTTGCTTATTTTGGCTTTTGGCCATTCTTGCACTTTTTCAGTTTGAACTTCGTACCGATAACTCATTTGACATTTTTATGTGGTATAACTAGGATTTCAAGATCCAAAATATTGTTGGCTCATGTGATGTCAAATTTCCTATAAGACTGGAGGGTCTTGCGTACTCCCATGGTGCCTTCTCAAGTGTAAGTTGTTATCCAATGGCCTTGTGCATTCTGCTGCCTTGCATCTATTTACTTCTTTATTTTCACATTCTGAGGAATTGGTAACTTGTTTGTTTAATAACTTTGGTTATAATGGCAATTGCCAACTAAGTAGATTTGTAGTAATGAGCAATTATGACTTCAGATGCGTGATGAATACTAGTTATTTAGCTTCTGTAATTGTATTTTGTCAGATTGCCTAACTAGCTTTTTAGTTCCAATGTACCTAATGTTGGTTTTGCTAATAGTATGAACCAGAACTCTTCCCTGGCCTTATCTATCGCATGAAACAGCCAAAGATTGTTCTTCTCATATTTGTTTCAGGCAAAATTGTCCTTACAGGAGCTAAGGTAAGTTTGTTCATGACACACCTACTCTTTGGAATACCTTTGCATCTACGTTTGTTCTGTGATAACTGTTTCCTTTATTCAGGTAAGAGATGAGACCTATGCTGCGTTTGAGAATATATATCCAGTGCTCACGGAATTCAGGAAAAGTCAGCAGTGGTACGAGTCTCTCATTTTTCTTTTATTTTTTCCTGATTACAAATCAAGGAATATAGTTTATTGTTTTGCTATATATGATGCTTCATTCTGTTACTTTTACTAGATTGTACTCGAGATTTAGTACCTGTCTAAGTTGCAACTGCAATTGTCTATATTCAAAAAGCTTTTCCTAAATGATGCATCTAAAGAGCAAAGGTTCTGACTAATATACTCTTTTTTACATGAATTTGATACACTGTTCTTAAAGCAATATGTATGCTACTTTAGAAATTCGGAAAAGCAGGAGCGTGTTTCTGAGATTAGTTAATACCCTTTGGTACACAGTTACCGATTTCCTCTTAATATTCCATATTTTTTCTATTTTGCATTTTATCACCATTATCAAACACAATCAGTAGAGAATAATAAAATTGCAGGGAAAAGTGAAGTTTTCATCATGCATGCGCTTGATTGTTAGTTAATATTTATATAGATTTCATATTGCATTATAGAGAGGTCAAACTTGGAAGTTTTCCCCTTACGATCTTATTTACGCAATTTTTATTTGCAGACAAGTTTTCATAGAAGGGGTCCTGGGGTCCTGGTCAGGAGTATACGCAGATTGTCTGATGTTTCTGCTGATGTTCCAGCTCTCAAGTGTATATATATATATGTGTGTGTGTGACGCTAATCTTAAAAAAGAGAATGAGAGTCGGGTGTTACGAGAAACAAGAAGCGGGCATTTGTGCTTAGTTTTTATCTGGACTTTGAGCTGTTGTATCTCATCCTGTGGTCAAGAAAAGGATTATTTAGTGGAGGGCAAAATCCGCTTTTTCTTGTGGTTTGAATGTCCCTGGACAGTAATAAACTTCATATTATTCTGTTGGACTGCACTTTTGATTTCTAATATCTGAACAACATTGATAACAGACTGTTAGATACTGATTAGTATCCAGTTTCGGTCTAGAAATCTTTCTAATGAGTTTCCTTGCACTGATTAGTTGTTGGACGTTTTTGTTTGTGCTGTTGAACTTTGTTTCAGTCCAAAATGGCCGGGTACAGGTATTGCTCCCGCATCAGCTTTCCGCAGTTACTGTATATTGCTGGTGCTTGTAAAGCTCCTATAAGTATACCACAGAAGTACGAAACGTCGAAATTGTGATGAGGATTGTAGGGTATAAGTATTTTCTATGATTATTGTGTCTGTTGAGATTTGCATTTGGATTGTTGTTCAAATAATAGCGCAAATGGAGGGTTACAATTTGATAACTTCGTAAATTATCGGAAGTAGTGGTTTACCGGTAAAGAAAAATCGAAACAAAATCCTTTGTCCTTGTAAATTATCTGATTGAAGGTTGAAGGTACTGAAAATAGCAAGTGGGGTTCGATTACAAGTTGACATTATGGATAATCTTATTGCTTTGTTGTAAGTGTTATGTTTAAACTTTTTAAACCCCCGGAACTTCAGGGGTTTACCACAAAGCCCCCCTGTACCTTTTCCCGCCAATTCCCTAACATTTTGCTGTTAAAGTGTTAGAAAATCCATGTTGCTGCTTTGTAAATTTAGGGTTTGTTTGGATATTTCTTTGTAAACCGCGTGATTGCTACAATAACAAGGAGTTAGGTGGTCCACTTGTGCTCAATAGCTACAGTAACAACACCTCAAAACATATCTTTTTGTTAGGAGTTAACTGGGGGCTGCCAAACCAGTTACAGTTGTTGCGACATCAGCCCCCTATTTAATCAAGCACAGTTTTGTTGTAATACTGTAGCGACGGACACCTACGGTATTACAACATCAAAAAACCCTCAACCAAACAGACCCTTATCTAAATTGTTTTGAAGTTGTACCCACTATAATTAGCTTCTACTTGCATTAGGTTTTGCTGATAAATGAGAAAAAAGTTACATGAATATACAGAGCATCTACAATCTCTTAGCGATGTAAAAGTTCAAAGTCTTGGATCTTATTCTTAGGTTTATAGGGGAAAACAGAAATCAAAAGGTGTAAATTATTAATTGTTCAAAAAAATCGTGCTTTCATAAATAATAATATTGCATAACTCTTTTGATTTCTGGCATCTCTAGTGGCTACTGTGAAGGCGGATGGCTAGACATGTTGCGTCTCACTTTGTTACTCTTTAACTTCCTTTCTCGTTCTTGTTTTTTGTACCGAAAAAAAATAATATTGTCAATAAAAATAACTTGATTAACTAACCGAACTATTCCTAAAAGAAATTTGAGAAATATCCATGAATAGGCCACTGAACTCATAATTTCTAGCAATCCAGTAAAACCAATGGCCAATTATTTTGAAATTATGTCACATGGCAGTCAAAACTTTTAATTTGAAAAAAAAATAAAAAATAAAAATCTCTGCGAGACTCAACAAAGAAAGAGATATTCTTGGCATCAACGGCAACAACCAAAACAATATGTGGCTGAGAGAATTTCCACAGTTCCTACACTCAATAGAACACCTCTCTCAATGTGAAGTTAACTTCAATACCCACAATTCTCAAACAACCTCCAATGGCCAAATTCTCTGCTAATGGGGGTCTCAGGCTCTCCTTTGGCTCTGATCTCAGAGACCCATTTAGATTCAACAAGAGATTGCTACTTGAGAGCCCAGTTGGGCTCAATAAGGGAAGTAGAAGAGTGAGGCTTTCTGGGTTCTGCAGGGTTTGGTCTCATGGGAAGAAATCCAGTGGATTCAAGTCTGAGGAGAGATTGAAGAGAGAGGGTGATGATAGTGAAGAGGAGGAGGTGGAGCTTCATGAGTTTGAGGGGGATGAGTTCTCTTGCTTTAGAGGATTGGTGCTTGATATCTCTTACAGGTTTGTGATCTTTTTGATGCACTTTAGGTGTTTGTTGAAATGTGTTGTTGATATTCCTTGCTAAGTATTACTTGATATGCTTGTTGATTTGGATCTGGGATTTTGATATCTGTTGTGGATTTAGATGATCTTATTGTGAAATGATAGAAGACGCACCCTGAGATGAGTGCAGATTATATCAGAACACCTGATACAAATAGGATGATCTATACCATATACGGGTGGTTGATAGGTTAATTTGGGAATTTTAACTATCTTATTTATGGTTAAAACCACCTCATTCCCTTAGGAGTAGTTCTGATAGGATCCTTAGTGCCTTGAAACCTAGGAAATGGCTTATGCAAAGAACCTCCATTCTTTGACTTATGTATAGAGCAAATATGTGGTGAAATGAATGAATTCGTAAAATCTTATGTAGAATGTTTAGGTGTAACTAAGCTGCAGTTTTGTGGGCTTGAAGGCACCTTTGAGGATTGCTAACGATAAGTGTAATGGGGTTTCATGTTTATGGATTGAAGATGATTCTCTTACTGTTAGTAAGAAGGTGACTCAGGAGGTGGTGGTTAATTAATCTGGTTCATTGATATAACACAAAACATCACGTGCAAACTCTCGGTGATTTGAAGATCTGACATTTTCTCCATCAAGTGATCGTGTAGCAAATATTTTCTTGGAATCAGTTCTCCATAAGCTGATCAACATAGTTTGTGCCCAAGTGGTTTAGTCAAGTGGAACTTTTCTAGTAGAAATGGGATAATTGTTGAAGTGGGATAAATTTTTAACAATGAGATAATTTGGTAGAACAATGATGGATAATTTTTGAAGTAGGACAATTTGGTAGGATAAATTGGTGGGACAATGTTGGATACTTTTTTGAAGTAGGATAATTTGGTGGGATAATGGTGGAAAATTTTTTGAAGTTGGATAATTTGGTAGGATTATGGTGAATAATCATATGAACAATAGGATTTCTTGGTTAAGTAGTGTAGGATAAGTAAGATATCAAGAAGCATGTATAATTTATTTGATGATACCAAGACTTAATGTCTATATTATATTTTTAAACTTAATACTTTTGATGATAATTATATATCAAAAATAATATAAGATGGATTAGTCTTGAGATTATTATGAAATATAAAGTAATAAAGCATCCTTGATCATTACAGATAATAAAGTGTTTTACAACTAATAAAAAAACTAAATCCCTAGAGCGACTCGACTTCCATCAGTCTACATGACCTCCGCCATAGAATTTCTCTAAGCTCCCGCCGCGACCCGTTGTGTCTGTTGAGTCCGTAATTCATCTTCTTCATCGGTATCATCATCTATATTGGCAACATTGCGTGGAGCTTCTTCTGAAAGATCAGAAATGTCGAAGTCATTATTTGTATTCTCTAACCTGAAGAAGTTATGCAGCCCCAAAAATGCAACTAACATCTTCGTTTGTGTGACATATGGAAAACTTGGAGGTTGGCTCTTGAAAATAGTGAATGTAGACTTAAAAACTCTAAATATGCGTTCGACACAATTTCTAAGAGATGCATGCCTGTGGTTGAAAACTTCTTTTGAATTTCGTGGTCATTGTCGATTGTTAGCAGGGCCAAACTTTGATAGGTGGTGCCTCTGACCTCGATATGGAGCCAGAAATGGTAGCCTATTTGGGTAGCCACACTCAACTAATTAGAATTTGTCTACAAACAAGGATTTTAAATGAGAAAAAAATTTATAAAACTAAAAAATATTTCTTTAAATGTATCAAGGTCCTAGGATGATAGGTGAAGATTATTACTTTGCGGATGTGGAAGTCTTTGAGGGCTACTAATTGCGTCCTTTCAAACTCTTGCATCATTAGCAGAACCCTCCCACCCAGCTAGCACACAAATAAATTTGAGATCAATGTGCAGGCTGCCAAGACATTTTGAGAGAGGAAACCATGTCTATTGCGATAGGGTGTCGGATCTATGCCATACAACATGCATGATATATGAGTCCCATCTATTGCACCGATAAATCCTAAATAATCAATGTGT
This sequence comes from Asparagus racemosus, assembly GCA_037177215.1. NCBI lineage: Eukaryota > Viridiplantae > Streptophyta > Magnoliopsida > Asparagales > Asparagaceae > Asparagus > Asparagus racemosus. The sequence continues at coordinate 38,773,317 of JBAKGM010000326.1, forward strand.
CAAGACCATCTCAAAGTGAGATATAAAACATGTAAAATCTTGGGAAAGAATTACCTTGAAATAAGGCCAAAATTGAGACTCTGATTTAACCTGAATCAGGTGGATCAGTGGGAGGTGAGGCCGTCAAAGATGATGCTAAAGATACTAGGGCATTCAATGCTTTATTGAAACATACACTGATAGTCCATCTTGAACAATCAATCCTATTAGTCGCAACAGCATATTGTTGATTTTGACTTAGCGTGAGGAGAAAAATAGCAATCATCTCCTTGACACTAATGTGATGTGTCATGTATATGGCCCTGCTCCCACTGGGAGGCCCGCACGAGAGGCATTAGCTCAGTGGTAGAGTGCGCTCCTAATAATTGCGTCGTTGTGTCTGGGATGTGAGGGCTCTCAACCACATGGATAGTTCAATGTGCTCATCAGCGCCTGACCCGGAGATGTGGATCATCCAAGACACATTAGCATGGCATACTCTATTCTAGTTCTATCATCATCTATGGGTTTGAATCTAAGAGAAATTTCAGATAATGTTTGTTACCTTGAAACTTTCTTGTCTTTCTCGAATGATAAGGAGGAAAAAAAGATTGAATCAAAAGAAAATGTTGTTTTGGAGTTTTATCAACAATTTGCTTGTATAGATGGTGATCAGGTATATTTTGAAAATATGTACATTTCAAGATTTCTAGTAGTAACCCCTTGATATTATGTTCATTATTTGGCAATATTAATAAAAAGTAACCAAGCTGTAAGAGACACTATAAATAAGATCAAAATAAACATCCAAAATCATGAAGCTACTTACTTTTATTGAAGAATGAAACTGCATGTATTAGCTAACTCAAGAGGCATCAATATTACAAATAAATTATAATTGCTTTTGTTCAGTTCCAATCACATAGACAACATAGTTAAATTTGAATACATGATCATGTTGGTCATAAAATATAAGACAAGTGAATTGACTTAAAGTAACTAAAAATGCTTTAAACTTGTGCTAGTATTGATCGAATCCCATAAACAGATTAACATCTCACTCACGTTCAAACTAAACATTAACTTCCAAGTTGATTGTACTTAAGCTGAATTTTGTTCTATTTGGAATACAACAACATGATAATCAAACTCAGCAAACAAATCAAATGTACACTTGCATGAGATTAAGCAACATGCAATATAAAAAAGCCTTTGGCCTCAATTAACTTTGATAATCCAAAAGAACAAACAACAACTCAAAAAGAATATATACGAGCAATAGAAGAAAAAACTAATTTGTATTCATACAAAATTACAGAGATCATAATAAATCTGATAAAATGAAATAGATCATATACGAACTATCCTTGAACTTGAACTTGCACACAATATATTTTCTAAATATTTTAATAAAATAGTTTCGATAAAACAAAATGTCACATAATTCTAAAAATACTCTCCAAATTTAGAAAACATAACAATATCCCAAACTCCTAAGCTACTCCATCTAAAATAGTTTTGACAACATGAAACGCCACATAATCCTAACACCATAATAAATCTAAAAAAAGCATAGCAATAGCCTCAGCTCCTAAACTACTCTATCTAATCATCATGTCCAAAGAAATTAGGATGATAGTACGCACCATGTGGATCAGAATTGGCTTGAGTCTCGTTCTCGACATTATGCACCATCTCACCGGTCAACCTTAAGTGTAGAAACTCATAACGGTCTTTTTCATCTATATCAATAATGGCATCCTTCATGTTTTGCGGGATATTATTACTGAGTATATTCCATTTATGTGGCTTAAACAATTTAGGTGTGGAGATAATAGCATCAACCCATTCTTTATTCCGACTCTTTCTTATCTTCCTCAACTCGTCAACTAACTCATGAAAGGCTTTAGCCATAGTGACAACTCCCTCTCCTATCTCCTGCATCAAGAACTGAGAAGGTGCAAAGGATGTGGCTGTATTACCATTTGACCTACGCCTCCGTCTACCATTAATCAAAGTGGTTGGTCCAGAGTCGGACAATGGCATGCTCCCAGCTAGAGTGATGGTAGGAGGTTGCATATTTGCAGCAGCATCTCCTCCATCAAAAGATTCTATCTTAATATCGGCACCGCCCTCCCCAAACATGTCCTCTAAGCGTGCTTCATCCAAGCCATCAGGATCTAATCCTCTTTGCCAGAAGCGGCATGGTCACCACGAGTCCTCAAAATCCTCAAACACTTTATCCTTGAGGTTTGGAGTATTTGGATGGGCCTACAACATTATATATGAAAATGATTAATATAATATTTAAAGTTAATATGATATGAAAATAACACGACACAAACCAACCTCTAAAATACCATTTCACACATCATTAGGACAAGTAAATCTATGTGTTAGGATCCTAACCGAAACTAAAGTTATTCTTCATCAAGATCTCCATGGGTGCAATCTTTTTCTTCCATTGCTTTATCTTGTTATTTATATGATTATATCTAAACCCTTTTCCAAATTTCTCAATTAATAGGGGTATCACATTCTTCAGAATCGCATACTTTTTAAAACCTCCATTTGCTTGCTTATTCCCGTTCTTAACTTCCTCCCCAACAATCTAAGCAATTCCTTATACTCTACTTCGCTCCATGTCATATAATCCAACCTTTCTTTTTTCTGTCTATCACTCCCCACACCTTGAGATATTTCTTCTGGATCTTGACACTATGGTCCTATGTCCATCCCATAACAAACTCAAAGCAACCTTTTCAAAATCCCAAATATGTAATTGGATCAAAATATACATGCATCTAAAGTAAACACAAACATATATAATATGTAATTAAATGAAAAAATATGTCAATTTAAAATGCACACGATGAGTATGAACTATAAGTTTCATTCTTTTGTATCCTATTCATATTCATAGTTAATAAGCAACACACATATATCTCATATTCGACTTACATGTGTTATTAGCATCATATGAACATTTTGATAAATTGTAAACCTCAGTCATTATTCAAGACACTATTGTGATTTTTTCCAAGTAAAATAACATAAATTGCCTCTGTAGATCTTGATAATTGAGAATAGTACCGTCTAGTCATTACAAGAATAAAGAAAACTCAGTAAGAATATTTTTAAAAAAATCTAACCAAGAAAAAAATTTCTAACCAAGAATCAACACCACATTATAAATCTCAGGATGGAACGTGTATTAATGCAGAACTAAAAAGTTATGGTCAAAAGGATTTCAACGACTTGAATGTTGAAGCAAATAAAACAGTAAGTCTTTGTTAATGTATTTTGCAACTTTAAGTAGAGAAACAAAAATGAGCCAACTTATGTAAATGTTATACAATCCTTTAGAAGAAATGATAGCTATTTGGTTTAAGGCATGCTGCATATTTAAGCTAGTTGATGCCTCATAAGTCCAAAAGCTATCTTAATTATTAACTAGAACCAAATAAATCAGAGCACACCGGTAATTAGTTTTTTTTAAGCAGGAGGAAAAACAAAAAAGGATATAGAATTAGATGCCCTCACCCAATGTTCTTTTCATGAAGTATTCTTACTTGTTCAAAGTAAGGTATAAAATTTAATTATAGGTTCATCATCCAATATAGAGCAATTGATCAAGAGAGTCATATTTTTATTGTATATCATCTAGCCCTTTTTTCTTTATAAAGAAAAATAATGGAAAGATCCATGTTCATGTATTTATAAAGAGCAAATATTTACAAAGAGGATACAATATGTATCCTAGGTGATATCATGCAACCTTCAAATTTCAAAACAATATGCAAGCAAGTAGTATATAATACAAAATTTTTAACAGTTTCCTAATCTTTCAAGAAGAAATCTTTCATGTTGCTATTATGCTATAGATGTCTTGAAACTATGATGCTAAACAATCAATAAAAAGACTATCAATAAGTGTCTCAGAATATAGTAATAACAAGCATGAGCATTGAGAGAAAGGGATCATCGGATATCTTGCATTATGTATTAACAAGTAAATCATGAACCCTAAAAATATACGAGGGAAGAGGAAGAGAAACAAGTAGCTGTAAAAAACCCTAATCCTATAGAACCCTAATTCTATAATAAAAGAGGAAAAGAAACAAGTAATTATATATGAACCCTAATTATCTTGAACCCTAATTTAGAACTTGCATATAATTCTTTTGTACCCTAGTAATTATGGATGAGTTTTAATTTTTAAAATTAAGTTTAGAAATTGAATCAAATTACACAAAAAAGTTTGAGATCGAGATTACCTGTGAGCGGAGGAGAGGAGGTGTCGATCTTTCGAGAAAAGAAAAAAATGCAGAGTTCTACTTTTTCCCTTAACAGGTTCTATGCAAAAGTGTGGGATAATTTCAGGGAGGTGAACTGTTGGCTATATGTATAGGTAGAACAATTAGTGGGATAATTTTGATAATTTGTTCCAGTTCTAGTAGAGTTCTACTTGACCAACACTTTAAAAAATATCCCAGTCCCAGTTCTATTCTAGTTCTACTTGACTAATACCTAGGAATTTTATGTCACAAATCTCCTAGTTAAAGTTCTACTTGGCTATCACCTTAAAAATTTGTCCTACATTGTTCCAGTTCTATTTTTGAGTTCCACACTTCCACTTGACTAACCCCACTAATGCAATGGTTCTTATCAAAGAAAAAGTAAAGTGCAGGGATTTCTCAGGAATGTCTCAACTCATGCAAAGAAGTCAAAGAACTATGATATTCTAGTTTAGGGGGTTTTGCTTATAAAACCAACTTTTATTTTTAAACCCACTAACTTTTATCTACGGCCATAAACCCAAAATATTATTTGAATTTATGTTTAAACCCAAAATTATAAAATACAACCATATATGTATAGTCTCCTTTAATAAAATAAAAATACCCAAAAACCCTTCTTCCTCTCTCTAACAAAATAACTCATTCCCTTCACTCAATATCATCTTCCTCCCTCCTCCGACCCCACTTCTCCAAGCTCCACCACCGCCAACTCTTTATCACCACTACCTCCTCTTCCCTCTCCTCCTACCTCCTCCTCCTCTCGCCCTCCCGTTCCCCTCCTCCTTCCTCTCCTCAGCCATCTCCTCTTTTCCTCCCTCAAAAGATGCAAGCATAGCAACAAATCGATAAGTATAGCAACAACGCATATAGATAGAGAAATAAGTTGACGATGACAAGATGGAAGAGGCGGGGTGTTGGGAGAGGGAGATGCATGAGACGGTGGAGGAGAGGGAGGAGGGACTATGGAGAGGGTAGAGGAAGGTCCAAACAGAGAGGTGGAAAGAGTTTTAGAGAGTGAGAAGAGGGGGAAGAATGAGTTACGAGTTAAGAGGGGAAGAAGACAAGGGCACTTTTGGGATTTTTTTAACTTTTTTTTCTGTGTAAATATAGTATAGAAATAAGTGTATTTAATGTTTTGGGCTCAAAGATACAGAAGAAAAGTATTTTGGGTGTATAGATAAAGATAGAAGTGAGTAGGTTTAAAAATAACGGGGGTAAAATTTTGGGTTTAAAGGCAAAAATCCCTTTAGTTTAATATGATTGGTCATTTTTAAAGCACATAACAAGGCTTCCATATCTTATCTAGTGCATATTGGTTAATGCTGAATACATGTGGTTCAGAAATCGGAACATACAACTTTGGAGTAAAATCGTACAACCATATTTTGCTTGCATTAGAAGTATATATATATATTTTACTGTTATATGTCCTTCATACAACATGTGATACTTCACCGTCTCTATCGGTATTTAACAATTTGATATATGCTAGCATAGTTCCGTTGCATCCACCTGCCTTCAGAAAATAGAGAATGAAGTAGCATTAAAGTTCACATTTTCAACTCAAATTTAATTGTATGTATACTTTGTCAGACCTGTCAACGTTGTCTGCTGGAAGCGTGCAATTTGTTTGGAATTCATGGAGAAGGTCAGCTCGAGCTCTGGAGTCATGTGTTTTCTGCTCAAAGCTTGAAAATATGACATATAAAGACTAACTGAGCTTACTACCTTGCAGCAGATTGGTGATTTCTATTTAAAAATTTCCTTTTATCACGAGAATATAACAAATTTCAAGACATAATATGTCATAAAACCGATTCTTTTTTATGTGCTTCCTATACCGGTTCTGATAAATATTATTCATCTCACAGGCTGACGTCTTAGAATATTATGATCAAACAGTGCCTTCTCCTCGAGGGTCTTTCTATATTCCAGCTGTTTTAAGGGTATTAAAAAAAATCAAATTTTTTATTACTTTTAGTCTCCAAAACATTGCATCTGAAGTTACTTAACATTATTTCTCCCTGCAGGTTCCTCATTTGCTGCAGGTCGTTAAGAGAAGAAGGATCAAGCACAGCCTTACCCGTAAAAATATTTTTTACAGGGATTCTTACACTTGTCAGTAAGTGACCCTTTTATATTTCTTGAGTTTATATATAATTATCACGGTAAAGGTCAGGTGTTAAGAAACGATGAATATTTAACGGGATTTCCTTACTTTAAAAAGTGATGAAATTATTAATTCTTTATTATTTTTTTTTCAAAAGTTAATTATTGTGAGAAAACAGTGTGAATAATAATTGAGCGACAAATGTAAAGCCATAGGATGTATAACTCCATCTAACAAAGTTAGCGTTAGTGACTGAAGTCATTTACTTAAACTCAGTATCTCGACTGTTGTTTGGGGATAAATAACAAGATTCAATCTTGCATTGTTTTTTTTTTTTTTTTTAAATGTGTTTAATCCAATCTCTTGAATTACTAGTCTTTCATCTCCCTTCATAAGTTAATGCATATTATTTTGCCATTGTAGATTTTAGATTAGGTTTGAAGTTTTTTGAAGAAATAATTTTTCTTCTTGATAAAAATGAATAGAAAACCTATCTTAACTCACATTATAAAAGGCTGATTTATACTCGCTAGATGGTAACATTGCTTCTGTTGTGCACAGGTATTGTTGTTCTAGGGAGAACTTGACTGTTGACCATGTTTTACCAATGTGTAGAGGGGGTCAATGGACCTGGGAAAATCTGGTATTTATTCATCCTCATACTTCTTAATTTAAGCAAGTTTAAGGAAAATTAATTTTTTTCATATTTTTATTGTGAGCTTACCAGAAATGATATTTCACTAGTCTGCATCAACATTTTGTTGGATCTGATGCGTCCTCGATCGATCACAATTTTCTTATAGAAAATCCTATATTGTCCTGATCATTTCAATTTGCTAATCTTAGCATATTAAGAATAACGATCAACGCTAAAAGTAGGAACCAAACAAAAAAATTGTTCTTTTACGTCACTTAGATTTTTTTTATTAAAATTTTACTTTTGGGGGCTCTTCCTTCTGCTATACAGGTCACAGCATGCTCAAGGTGCAACTCAAGAAAAGGCCAGAAAACCTTAGACGAAACAAACATGAAACTGCTCAAGACCCCGAAGGTCCCAATTTGCACACATTGATTTCAATTTCAACAGCACAAGCTCTGCATAGATTTTTGGTTAATTGCACATAGACCCCCCCGACCCACCCAAAAACCCAGGCCCACCTCTTTTATTTTTATTTTTATTTTATTGCTCTTTAACCCTCAGACTCACTAGTTTCACCCAGAAGCAATATCCGCCAAAATTTCACCAAGAATAAAATAGTCAAAAAATATTTAACCTAGCGGGGGTAGCCGCAACAATGAAACTACAGGGATGGTAAGTGGAAAACAGCGATAGTAAATGAGGTCTATGTGCAAATAACCCCTTTTAGTGTTTTAAGATTAAAAGTAGCCGGTCATTATGAAAGTGTCTCTCCTCTTTCTGCCGCAGATTCCTAAAGATTTCGATATTCTTGCAATACCATTGACGACTGGAGCTGCTACGATGTTGAGGAAAAGAAAAGGTATACCTGAAGAGTGGCTTCAGTACTTGGGAAAGGCTGCCCCGTAATTAAGGGGTTTGAAAACTCAGTTACAAGGGTTATGTACGTATCTGGCTCCTTGCATAAGGATTTCCATAGTAACTGTATATATCACATAATGCATTGTAAATATCTGTAATGAATGGTGATACTATATTCCTGAATTGGAAATGTACTAAATAAACGCCTAGTAAGAAGGAAACTTTAGCTTTAACTTCTAATCTCTGCTTGGGCTGCTTGTGGCGAAGTTTTAATTGTACATGATTTTTATGTTGCTCGTGATTTTTATATGGGAAACCCTCGTCTGAAGGCTCTCTCCTCTCGCTCATCTCGGTCCAACGCGCGCAACCTCATACAAAATGCGCAAATTCAAAGTTCGGTTGAGCAGAAACAAATAGTTTTGGTTAAAAACCCACACTATGTTATGCGTAGGTAATAAATTGTCTATTTCGTAAACAAGACACTTCACCTCTGAACGAACAGAAGATTAGAAGAAGATGCTCAACAAGGTAATAAAAAAATCCATCCTGCATTCGCATTCGGTGAAAACAGCTACAGAGAGAAACTAACTTGGTTGCGATGTAAACGATAGCAACCATCAAGAATCCTAACCATATGGTAGGAAATTGCAAAACAGATTCCAATAAATTCAAATTCGAAAGGTAGAAAGCCAACAAAAAATCGATGAAAAGGGAAGAGCATCAACCAGCTTAGCATGAATTTAGATCGTCGAACGAAAAGGGGAAAACACTCAGAACGGCAATCGAGGGAGTCAAAACACTAAAAACAGACCGAAGACCGAAGACCTCAGACCTTTATATGCAAAACATGAAAGAAAACAATACATAACATCAGAAAATTGCTGTGCAACTAACGATGTCAGTCGTTGCAAAAGGATAAGAGCACGTGAGAATACAACACTGACAAATGCCAAAAGTCAGCTTCAAACAGGTCAACAAGTACAGCTGGGGCAGGAACTCAATCATATTTACAATTGCTCATCACTGATTCAATCTTCGCCAAATTATAACCACTTACCTCAATGATTATCCAGTGGTCTTCCAGGCCCACTGGGCAGAGCATTGTAAGGTTACACCGAATGCGAGCAAATCAAATACAAGCACCAAATGCAGATAGCAATAGTAGAGACACAAGGAACACAGACCTACCAAACGCAAGAAATAGCATGAGAGTACTTCCAGAAATTTGGATCATAATTAGTTGAAGGCATTGACTCTCACATGATAAGCATGTCAGACTAAAAAAAATGCTCTTTACATGATTACCTCGTCCGATTACCTGGATTGATCAAATGAGAGAGAACAATGAGTGGCAAATGAAACTGCAGCATATACATACACGCTGAGGAGCAAATGGCAGCACCAAGCAAAAACAGAACATAAAGCAGCAAAAACACTTGCTCTCCATATACTAAATGCAAATACAATCTAATCTTACCTTCAGGTTCTTAAAGATACAAAGCCTCTAACAGGCAATGACCAATTTACAAAAGAGAAGTCTCAACGGAAGCATCCTAAAAGGTTCAAACTTCAAACTGAAAATGAAAACGAAAACTATTGAGCAACCTTTACCAAACATAAAGCCCCATAACACCATACTCCTATATCCTAGAGAAACCTTGGGAAAAGAAAGACCTAATGCAATATAGGCTCCACCCCAATTCTTACGTAAAGGGACGGTGAGAAAAGAAACGCAATTCAACACAACAATTTGCCGAGGATGATCTTTATTTGCCTCAAAAGTCAGCTCCACTAATTAAATATTGCAGCCTTCTGCACTTTTCGATGTCTGCAGAAAATCTTGATGAAACTAAAATTCCATGAATTGGCCACAATGGATGACTAGTGGATCGATGAAACCCTAACAACCATTAGCAACACCATTAGCCACAGGCTTCGAAACAATTACAGGCTTAGAAACTTTCTGTACATCTCCAATGGCCACTGTGGTTGAACCATTTTCCTCAGATGGCTTTCTTTCTCCAAGCCCAACTTGGTTTGTTTCCTTCTTCAAAAGGGTGACTCCTTCTAGTGGAGTCCGCAATCTAGAGTTTGCCCCATCCTTTTCTTTCTCATCAACAGAAGCAGCCGGCTTCCCCTCCGCTGCCTGAGGAAGTTAATATTGTGAGATCAAATGAAAACAGTTTACCTTACCCTAGATTAGGAACAAAATATTAAGATATTTGTTGGAAATTATCTCAGTAGAACCCTATAGTAAGAACATTTTACATGGTGTTTGTCCCGCTTAGAAAGTTATTACCAAGGTGGCTACTGAAACAAGCCGCGCTTTCAACTAAAAAGCAGGATTACACATCTGCAAATTATGATTCTACATAAAATGAGATCGTACCTGTTTATGCAACAGTTGTTGCTTTGATCTTTTCTCTTGCATCACCTTCTGGCGGGTCTCATAGAAATTGAAATCATCAAGAATAGAAGTCTTGCTGACATGTTCCTGGAAAAGCTTAAGAACCTGAAGGCCCTGCTCAAGCCTCACCTGTAGCATAAATAAAATAAGCAGTTGAAAACCAACACTCAAAAGAGAATTCATCATATGGTATTAAACATCAATATAGAGGAATACACACCTCCTGGGTATCTCTACTGTTTGTCACTGGCTTGTTATCATTGTTCTCAAGAGTTATGTGCTTGAGCATGCTGTTGGGCATATCTTTCACAATATGCCACTTAACAGAGAAGCATCCAGTCCACTTATCCTGCT
>JBAKGM010000326.1:38801502-38833410 GCA_037177215.1 Asparagus racemosus
GTTGGAATTTATGATATTCTTTTTGTTGAAAAGTTCCATGTATAATAGTTTCAATCATTTCTTGTAGCCACACAATATATATACATGAGTTTATTATCTAAAGCCGCAACACAGTTTTGGAGAGAGACTTTGGAAAAGTTTGCTTAGTTAGCCTGCAAGAGTTGTGCACATTTTACTATTATCAGTTCAAAGTTTTGTATTTAAATAAATTTTCATATGATAAAAGATACAAACAAATCTAATTGAATTGTTCTTTATGAATATTTTTCTCATTTCTAAGTCAAAGATATATATTAAATTCAAAGACTGTTCATTGATTCAATATATTATTTGTATTCCTTTAATTCCATTTCTACATTCTTTTATATGTTAACATTCAAACTTTATTCAAATACTTAACAACAATGTTTATTTTTTCTAATCAAACGCTAGCTAAGTTTTTGACAACTAATGAATAGATAATTGATAACGACAATAATATGCATTCATCTAACCACAAATCTCCCTGTACTTGGCCGAAAAAGTTAACAATAATAATCAGTTAATCGATCACTCATCGTGATTCATATTTGATTCTAAACCATTTCTCCTTACTCCACTTTGAAATTTATAAAGTGTTATATATAAAAGACTGAGAAACTTTTTTTCAATGCTTCATTTAATTAATATTTATTTTTTTTCTTTGAGTTACTTCTTCATTTCCTGTCCGCAAAAAATAAAATGGAATTGCTCTCGTGCAACGCACGTGCATTATACTAGTATGTTACTATATGTATACCTTAAGGGGGTTAAAAGAGGATTTGGCAAATGCTAAAAAGGTACAAATTATATTGGTTTTTTATTGTTTATGGATTTGGAATGCTAAAACTTCAAAAAATTTGATTTGAATCAAACAAATTTATGGAATCCCAAAAAACTAAAAACCAAACTTCCAAATCCATAAACTTGAGATCCCAAAATTTTTTTGAAACAAACACCCCCTTAGATGACTAACGTGTACCAAAGATATACCGGTCGGCTTCCAAATCGGGTCGGTGTTCTGGAATTCAAAGCACGGAAGAAAACCAACATGGATATACAAGGATTTATTCGTATTCACTGTCAGCCTGCGTGAAAAAGTGATCCTACTGAACTATCAAGGAAAATGTGGAAGAGTATCTCGTAGTCGAATTGTCAAAAAAATGAATGACATTTTAGATTTTTTTCAATATTTTTTGAATACTTTTATAATTTTTCTTTAGTTTTTTGTAAGAGCATGTTTGGTTATTTTTGACATTTCAAAAATATGGCTCACACAAATCTAAATGGAGACTTCTTTTAATATATAGTAAAATATGTAGGGATGATCAAATACTCGGTTGAGATAAATTTTAGTTAGACCGAATAGGATCATCATTGTTGTGGTACTAAACTGTATTGAAAAAACCCAAATTTAGTTTGGTTCTGTCTATTTAGCGTTAGCTTGGACCGATTTAGTTAAGAAAGATGGTTGGGTCGACCCAAAAGAATGATGTTTTATCAAATATGGGAATTGTTAAGAGAATAAATGATATGTTAGATTTTTTTTTTTTGAATGTTTTTTGAAGCATGAGGATTTTTCTTTAGTTTGTTGTAAGAGCATGTTTGGTTATTTTTGACATTCTAAAATTGTGGCTCACCCAAATCAAAAGGGAGGCTTCTTTTATAAATACATTGTTTGATTTGTAGCTTTATAATTATAAAATGTAAAGTGTTTGCATTTTGTACAAGAAACTTACAACAAATATTATAGTCAATTAGGTGGAGAAAAATCGGCAGGTTTCAAGAAAGAAAAATAAATAATAAAAAATAATTACACCTGCTGTATCTTGAGAATTACTAAGTCTAATGAACTCTTGAGAATCGGCCACGTGTCATAATTAACTGGCCGAGTCCTAGAAATCTAGAAGCCTAACTGGGGTGTGAACATCGCCGACCTCTCTAACAACCCAAGTCCGAGATGAAATGCGTCTTCTACTCAAGCACTCACTAAAGAATGTCTCGAATGACGAGACGACCTATCAGCTTCAATAGTCGTACTTTGCCACCCAATCACCATCGCGTTTAATGTTGGGTCAGAGTCATTATGACTCTTCAGGCCGAAGTTATGACTCCTCAGACCATGCTAGCACTTTAGACATCTTATCACTGTCGCATTAAACACAAAGATGACTCATTCAACAGACCGTCAACATGCGTAAAGTGCGATCTGATCAATCGAATGCACCGACCCGGCCAAATTATTAAGGCGCCCTTGCCAACCCCCTATAAATAGTGGGCAATCTACACTACTCTAAGGTATGCAAAAACTACTGAATAACATCCTTAAACTAGATTCTGCATACTTGCGTAATTTATCACTGACTTAAACATCAGAGGCCATGCCGGAGCAACAAACTCCTACCCTATAACGGGTATTTCCCATGCATGAATATACTTTTTTCTAATGATTAGCTATTAAGGAAGATTAAGGGACCCTACACTTCTCTAAGCACCCACTTAACTATACAATTAACTTTCTGACATAAATAGTTTGGCGTCTATCGTGGGCTCTCTTCTTCTTCCTTTGAGAAAATGACTGATCATAATCGTTCTATGGTTCCAATTTCGCACAACCTTGGTGTTTCTGGCCTTTTGTATTGCAATTAGCCCAAACTACAATAAAAAGAATATAATTGAAACTAAGGAAAATTTATATTTCTTGGGGTTCGTTTTTGTATGCTAATGGAGCATTGATTTTGTACTATGTTGACGATCCGACTAAGATGATGGGTCTCTTGCTATTGATCTTTAATTTGGTTGCTTGGAAAATAGTTTAGTCTTCTCTTAGAACTAAAACAGAAGAAAACTACGCTTGCGTTGTCTGGTGGTCTATAGTCCTCCAAATAAACAATCTCCTCCTCCTTTTTAGGTTAAGAGAGAGAGTTAATAGACTTTAATTGTGGATTAAGTGATCATTAAGATAGGAGATCGTGGGAAAATAGTTATTCCCTTAAGAATAGCTCTCAAATGGCTAATTGGGGAGGTTTGCTGATTAATTGGATGGCGAAGCTCGTTGGAAATGCTTGAGTGAGGCTCAATCAGTCATGGGTGGGCCATCACCCTTGAATCGTGGGTGATGTGGCCCACGTGGGTAGTTGTAGGTGAAGTTCATTGATTAATTGGTTGGCAAACTTCACCCACAAGTTCGAATTCGACTCATGCCTTGATCGACTTGATGACGCCTTTCAACTCGATCTAAAGGCCTAATTGGGAGTTAACCGTCTCTTGATTTGGTCGGGTGGAAATGAGCTATGTGGAGAAGTTCGCATGCTTTGTTAGGCAAGCTTCACTATAGCTTATTGTGAGCTCGAGTTTGGGCCTATTTGAAGCATTTAGCCCATGGGCGTTCACTTCTTGGATCCAAAAGCTAAATCATTCGCCTGGATGAAATATATTTTAACTGTCTAGAAGACCCTCCCAAAGTTTTCAAGATCTTGCATTTGACTTGTGGCAGGGATTGAAATACTTTGGGTGATAGCTAAGTTGTACTGTTGAACGTAGCTTGAGTCGTTTTGTTTGGATTGAAAATTATCTTCAATCTACTTGGTTGCCAGAGGTGTACTGTTGAACGTGACTTTCTTTGCCATAGACTTGCATTGAAGGCTCAGTGATGCTTATACTCATCCAATTATGTGTTTGGAATGAAGTCTGCCCGCCCTATTGTTGGGGCGAAGTTCATTTACTTATTTTGAGAAATAGTCAACTGGGCGAAGTTCGATAAGTCAGTTAGATGGGGCTTAGTAGTTCTAATATGTGGGGCTCATCATAAGAATTTAAAATTTAAATCATCAATTTCTACACTTGAAAATTTGGTGAAGGTTGTTCAGAGAGAGATTCTCGGTGAAGTTCAAGGCAAGGATCTTTGGCGAAGCTCGGGGTAAGATTTACTACAAGGTTAAGGGTGAAAATCTTTAGTGAAGTTCAGGGTCAGCCTATAAACCTCTTTTCTTCTTCACTTTGATTTTCAAAATCTCAAAAGCCTAGTTTTCTCAGAACCTAAAAAATCTCAAGATCAATCTTTAATGGCTCCTCGTCATGTGATCTCAAGAGGAAGAGGTGTTGTTAGGGGGGCCGCGTCAGCCAAGAGCAGAAGACACGCTGGCCTAGTTGGAGATGGTCATGGGTAAGCTTCGTACTCACCTATGGTGATCTTTGGATCCATCAAAGTTCGGCCCTAATCAGGCTTCCAATAGTGCCTTTGGGCACTTAAAGTTTATTCGCTGTCAAAGGCAAGATTTTAATGACCATTCATGGTCTTATCAACAAACTTTTGTTGGCGGTGACAAAGTTCTATTAGCGACCATCAATGGCGCTTGACGTGGTGAGCTTTCCTTCTCAAGTGAAACTCATTGCTATTAGCCTTTTGGGCTTCTAGAACAAACTTCATTTGGGTTGGGGTCGCGATCTAGTTTGAGCGACCTTAGGAAGATTCGCCAAGCCAATTTGAGTGACCTTTGCTTAAGCGATACTTGCCAGTCTGATTTGAGTGACCTTCGTTTAAGTGAAGTTTGGCAATCTGATTTGAGCGAAGCTCGCCAGTTTGATCCACTTAATCTTTTGAGTAGACTTGATTGCAGTGTTGAAGTTCGCTACTGTTAATGTGAGCTTCGCTCATCTTGTCAACACTTAGTTGATTGTGATGACTTTCACTTATGAGCAAGGTTCACCCATGGCAAACTTTGCATTTGAGTGTAAAGAGTTGGTTAATTTCTTTCAGTCTTTGTCTTCTAACCCAATTTTGCCTCCTTTTGTGCAATTTGCTTATCGAAGGAGCTTGTCAACTGTCATAACTGCTTTGGGCATGATGGAACTTGCGACTCTGAAGTGAGGCATGCTTTTGACGAGCATGTTCCTCTATACGTAGAGGGTAGTAACCATGAAAGGATTGAGGCCATACGGTTAGGAGACTATCAAACCTTGTGGGAGATGATCACTGATGCTAAGTTATCCATTCCCAAAGAGGATACATCAGGGAAGCCTCCCTTTTTATTTAGGGATAGTAATCCCAATGGCACCTCCATATTCAATTGGGTGAAAGAGCATTGATATTACGCACAAGGGGACTGTTGTTACTACCTGACAGTGATAGAGCGTCATGTGTCCTTCATGTACTTGCAGCCTCTCGCTGGGCCTCGCCTAATGCATTTCACCCTCACCAACAAAAAAGATAATGTGAGGGTGGACTCTCTAAAGTATGATGGTGGCTTCTGTCAGGAAGGACTTTAAGGTGTCAACGTCACAAGTTTGCCTCCAGGCTTCATTCATGAGGACATCCCTGTTAATGAAGTTCCTATTGTCGCGAACTTCTTCGGGAGTGAACTTTGCGAAGACTGATGCATAGTATCCTGATGGGGATACTAGATTCTCTGGCTGGATAAGATCAACGGATACCCAGTGGTAGACCTGCCTAGTGAATTACACTCTCATCGCTTGTGAGGGGAGCTTGAGAAGACTAGGGCTGTATTCTGTAATGAGAGCCTCAAAATACGGTGTAGAGATCTGTGCGCCAATATTGTACAGCATTTTAGAGCTGTATACTGTCGACAACAACACCTTACTCACTCCGTCAGGCGCATTCGGGATTGCTTTACATGAAATGTTTGAAGTGTCACGACTGCTGATGGAAGACCGTTCGTATGAAGAGTTCTTCAAGACCAATGCAGAATTAAACGCTTATAAAGAGACCGGTTATGTCGGAGAGGCATCCTGGAATTAGTCTACCACTTCCTTGTATGTCAAAGGATCATCGCAAATGCCGGACATGATTCAATTGCTACTCCCGTTTCTTAGGCTGAATATCTATTGCTCAACGTTAGTAAGAAAGGGAATGTCGATTCGATCTAGTGATAGAAGCTAAAGTTAGGACCCAGATTTTCAGCAAGGGTCAGGTACTTCATATTGTCAAAGTAGATGAATATGAGTTCCATGCGGGTGACAAATTCAAGAGTTTCCACCATCAATCAAAGGAGCCGATATCTAAGTTGGCTCTACTTATAGGATTTCTTTTGACCTAGTTAAAGGGCTGCGTTGCACCTTCCCTACCGAAAGACCACATTTCCATGAAAGTGTTATTCTCTACTATGTTGCTCCCTACTGGGTATAACTTGGCCCTTCTCTTGGCAACGGTCAATTACATACATCACGGGCTAAGGGAATTCGCTACCGAGTACTGATAATCACATTTTATTACAAAATTATACCTTCATTATCTATCTTATATAAATAAATATACAAAATTGTTTTTATTTTAATTTACAGGTTAATAAAGAAATAATGAATAAAAGCCAAAAGACTCGAACCCCCTAATTTTCTACCTTTTATTAAAGCCCAAATATAAAGACAAAGAAGGTCCAAAAAAGCTCAAGGATCCATAAAGAAATTGTGTCAAGAAAATCACAAAAAAATCAAATCTGCACAAACTAATCAGTCAGCCAACCGATTAGTCAACTGACTGATTCGCAACAGGTTTAGTTTAATGGCTGAAATTTAATTACTTGTTCTCCAAGTTTCATCCAAAAGTTCTCCTTCATTGATGTAGACTATAAATAAGGGTAGAGGATGAGGGGTTTGAGGGTGAAATATTTTGTGAAAACTCTATTTGGAGAGGAGGGTTATTCTTAATTGAGAAGACCATCCGAATTTGTAACTTTTTATTATAATTAATAAAAAAATATTTTCACCCTTTCATATTTTCTTTTCTTCTCTTTGTCCAAGGATGAAAAGAGGATAAAGACGAATATGAGGGTTTGCTTTTTATTCTTTTCTTTTCTTGTAATATTTTCTTTTCATGTCTGTTTAATGTTTTGTAGAGTATATTTACATTCATGTATTTACTTTTATGTCTTTACTTTCTTGGATTCACTTTATTTTCTTTAATTCACCTTGAGGCTAAAACCCTCGGGAATTGCGTTTTTTTAAATGTGGAGCTAATATTTGTGGGAATTCTAGAAATTGTTTGAAACTAGATTTATATCCTACTTATTCCATAAGATTGAGATTAGCTACGTGTATCTATTATAGATTCTTCATATCTTTTATTAATCCTCCATATTTTACATTCTTGATCTTCCTCTTTATTCTTGCTTTTTATTTTCCTTTATTACCTTCTTTATTTTTCCTTCATTTTATTCATCATTCTTTCTCATCTCTCAATCTCATTTTGCTTTTATTTGCCCTCAATCACAAACACTCTCATATTTCTCCACAGCCTATCACCTTTCTTTTATTCACTCTTAATTATCACACACACAACATAAGAACTGATTTTGATTAACTCTTACAACACCTTTCTCGTGGGTCGATAACTTTTCATACTATAACTTGATAGTTATATACTTACAACTTTAGGTACACTCATATTTACCGAACAATGTTTCAGGAATTTAACCACGTGAGATGTCTTGTTTTCTTTGAGTGGAACAGCTTCATCCCATTTGGAGAAGTAATCAGTGATGGCCAGAATGAATCGATCGCATTTAGTGAACGGTGGACTAATTAGCCTGATGATGTCCATACCCCATGTTTCAAATGGCCACGAGGCGACGGTCAGATGTAATTCTTCTGGAGGTTGGTATAGAAAATCAGTATGAACTTAACATGCATGACATCGTTTAGCATAAGCCACTGAATTTGCTATCATTGTTGGCCAATAATACCCTAGATGACGAAGTAGATCCTAAAGTTTGGGGCCCAGTTGATGAGCTCCACATGTATCGTCATGGGCTTCCTTTAGTGTTTCTTAAGCTTCACTTGGTGATAAGCATCGGAGCAACACACCGTTGAATGGTTGTTGATACAAAGTCTGTGTAACAGAATCATAGAAGAAGCGTGAAGCCCTTCTTTGAATAGAGATTGATTGCTTCAGATTATCAGGTCATATTCCATGCAAGACATAATCAATGATTGGGAAACACCAATCATTAGTCTCGACTTGAGTTTGCATGACATGCACTTCGATAGCTTCTAGAATTTACTTTGGGGAGTATAATTAATGGCTAGCCACTGTGATGCACTTAGTAGACTTGGGATTTTAGGCCAAAGTGGTTGCGAGGGATACTAAAGTATCCGCATGAGTATTTTCAAGTTGGGCTACATAACTGATGTAAAAGTCTTTGAATGGCTGGGCAAGCGTCATAGCTACTTCGTGGTAGGGTGTAAGGTTGTTGTGGCGGACATTATATTCTCCTTTAATCTAGTTAACGATTAATTTGGAATTGCCTTAGGCTTTAAGGTATTTGATACCCATGTCTTGAGCAATTTGTAAGCCAATTACAAGGGCATTATACTCAACCACATTATTGGAGCATGGCTTGGTTAATGAGCAGGCCTGAGGAAGGACATGTCCATGGGGATTGATCAGCACTACCCCCACTTTTGCAATAATTGCTCATTTGTGATTGTGTCTTGACACACCGTCAAAGTAAAGTTGCCATATCTGGTAGTCCAAGGTAACATTTGACTCAAAGACTTCATCCAGGATTTCTTCACAGAGTTTAGAAGATTCAGAAATGGGGTGGTACGCTAAAAAGTTAGCTATTGCTTGGCCTTTAACTGCTTTTTGTGGCATGAATGTCATGTCGTATTGTGAAAGCAGTATTACCCATCTAGCTAACCTGGACTTCATCGATCCAGGTTTCGTCATGAGTATCCGTAGAGAATTAACTCTTGAAATGATGTGGATGGATTCACTAGTGAGGTAGTATCGCATCTTCTGAATTGTAAAGATCAATGCTAGACATTCCTTTTTAACTGGATTGTAACAATTCTTGGCACCAATCATAGTTTGGTTGAGCTGGTAAATTGCTTGCTCGTATCCATTTTCATTCTTCTAGGCAAGAAGTACTCTGAGAGAGTGATACATTACCTTAACATAGATCCGAAATGGTTTACCTGATACTGGTGTGGTTAGAACAGGTGACTTTGTGAGATAACCCTTGATCTCATTGAAAGATTCTTGACAAGCGTCGTCCCAAATGAATGAAACACCTTTCTTCATCAGCATTTGAAATGGTTGACATTTCTTGGACAAGTTAGGGATGAACCTGTGAATGTAGGCTAATCATCCTTATCAACCTTTGAGTTCTTTGAGATTTCTCGAAAGTGGCATTTCTCAGATGGCTTTTACTTTTTCAAGGTCGACATGTATTTCTTTGAATGCTACAATAAATCTAAGGAATTTACCTAACGATACCCACAGGAAAGACTCGGTTGGTTTCATCTTGAGTTGATGTTTTCTCATGATTTCGAATACCATTCTCAAGTCATTGACATGGTCTTATTTGTGACGACCCTTGATTGTGAGGTCGTCGACATAGCACTCCACTGTCTTGCGCAAATGCTCACGAAAAACCGTGTTCATGGCTCACCGAGAAGTTGCTCCAGTATTTTTCAAGCCAAAGGGTATTACTGTATAACAGAATACCCCAAATGGTGCCCTGAAAGCTGTATGCTTCTAATCATCTGGATGTATCTTGATTTGGTTGTATCCAGAAAACCCATCCATGAACAACATCCTCTCAAACATGCACGTATTGTCGACCATGACATCCATGATAGGGAGAGTGAATTCATCTTTTGGACAAGTAAGATTAAGATGCCTGAAATCAATACAAATTCGGATCTTGCCATTCTTTTTCATCACCACCACGATATTGGCTAGCTAGTCCAGATGTTGTTCTTCATGGATAAATCCGCATTCGATGAGTTTGCAGATTTCTTTCTTGATCTGCTCCATCAATTCAGGAAGGAAGTGTCATTGTTGTTACCTAATCGGCTTAACATTGGGGTCAATATTAAGGTGATGTACAGCCAAGCATATCTTCGCGACTCCAGGTGAAGATGATGTACTCTTGAAGGAGAGTTATGAGTTCTTCTTTCTCAATGGATGATAAACTTTCACTGATAAAGATAAACTTGGGATTGACTTCGTCGCCTATGTTGATTTGAACCACTTTATTTTGGGTGGGTAGTTCACTGACTTCAAAACGTGACTCCCACTATTTTTCAAGATGTTTTGCCCATGAATCGTCTTCAAACTCTTCGAACACTTCGGATTCATCAAGATCCATTGTTAGATTATATGAGAACATGTTAGCTGTGAGTTCGCCAAGCATGTCTTTGAGGCTGATGTCAGAATCCCAGTTAGACGTATCTGAAGAGCTGCTTAGGAAGTCATCAGATGTTGATCCTATTTGTGACTCGACCTCAAGGAAAATGTAACGGAGTCCACGCTTGGTCCAATTATAATAATTGAAAGCCTCTCCTTCTGGCACAAAGGGATCAGAGGAACTCTTGGTCCTTGATTGAAATTCAACCATGGCTTTAAAGTGAGGTTGTCTCCCATTTTTGTAATTATATGCTGAGATTGTTGGCTGTAATGGGAGAATTCTGGTATACCTTTAGCTTCCTCATCTATGCTTGATAAGTGAGGTTGTGGCTCAACTTTTCCAAAGATAATCAGATTTTGGGCACCTCTTTTAGCTTGGATTGTGAAGGTGGCATCCTCTGAGTTACCTAGTTGCCAATGAGTCGAGTACGACTCATTTATAAGCCTGTACAATGTTGGTTCTAAAGCTAGTCTAGACATCAAAGTTTTGACTCTTGAGTTTTCATATTCAGAGTCTAAAGAGTAGTAGTAAGAAAGCTCTTCTTCATTAAAGATTCAGTCACCCTAATCTCCAACTGACTGGTTAATACATGGATCCTCGAGGGTAATTACAAGTGGTTCTATTTTTCAGATTGGATCATCGTTGGGATCTGACTCGTTGTCTGCTATATTACCGATGTCTTCATCATTGGGAAGAATAATCTCAATTGTATGAATTTCATCATACAAGAGAGAGTCCGTAAAGTAATTCTCTACTCCCTTAAAGGGATGCTTTTCAGCACCAACATTTTGTTGGACCCCTTGTCCACCAATGTATTTGAAGCACTGATGAAGCGTTGAGGGGACGATCATGTTGGAATGGATCTATGGTCGTCCGAGGAGAAGGTTGTAGAGTGTTTTGATGTTAATGACATTACAAGTTGCTGTCGTCTTTAAATCACCGATCTGACATTTAAGTCAGATCTTTTCAAGAGATCTGCTACTGGTGGAGTTGAAGCCGAATATGGTGGCGGTAGTCTTTCAGAGCTCGTGGAGGGGAATACCCAAAAAGCTCAAGAGTCTCCGCGAAATTATGTTCAACTTAAAGCCTGGGTCGATGGAAATCCTCTCGACCTTTGTCAACCCTACATACCCAGTATAGTAAAGGGGTCAGTTGTGATGGTGGTCTTTGATGAGCATGTCTTCTGGAGTGAAAATGATACAAGATGTCTACCGTTAGTACTGATAGCACTACTTATGTTCTTCATTCTGAGGAGGCTCGATCATGTGGGCGAGGAACACCTCACTATCATTCAAAGCTTCTTTTAAAGCTTCCCTCATTTCCTTAGACAAACAAAAAAGTTTGAATAAGGTTATATGAACAGGGATATTGGCTAATTGGGCTAAGATATCATACCAAAATGGAGCTTTAGGATCATCCAAGGAGAGCTGCAATTCTTTGTCGAACCAAGTCTACTTTTGCTTGGTTGGTTCGGGTAGCTTTGAGGATCCTAGCTGATCGTAATTCTTCAAATAATCTTGGTGGATCTCGTCCCTGTCATGACGATTTTCTCTTCCTTTGGGGATCCCAGCTTGTTTTTGGACTTCAGAAAAGTCCAATGTTCATCTTAAAGGAGATCGGGATGTACCCACATCATTTCCCCTCTTGTTGTACTAATATGGACTAAGCCTTGACTTTGTTGGTTTTATTGGTCATAATTGACCACCTCCATTCTCGCAATGGGGACTACACTGTCTTGGGCTTGGATTTTTAGCATGGAGCCAAATTGGAAAGTTACCATGTTAAGGGTAACTTTCTTTTGCTCAGGCTTGAGTTTGAGAATTCCTAACTCGACAAATGTTTGAATTTTATCCTTAAGGATGTAGCAGTTCTTTATCGAGTGTTCTAACATTTTGTGATAAAGACAGTAGTTGGAATCATTAGTCTTTCTGACTTCTTCAGGTCGTCAGGCTTCGGGAAGCTTCAACCGATTACCCTTGTTGAGGACATGAAAGATGGCCACCGTATATTTGTCTTTGAATGAGTAATTGCTTGAACATTCTTCCTTGATTTCCTTTTCTGGTTGTTGAGATTTTAGACCTCGACCATGAATGTTTCTTTGGCTTTCGGCTAGCAGGCCTGCCCTTGCTTGCCTTTATTGCCTTTGAAGTTAGTACGTGGCTCGAACTTGTTGAAACGTTCTGATGGCTTTCCTGCTATCTCAGCTTGTTCCATCAAATCCTTCCATGTGTGGGCTGTAACATCACCCATGTGAGCTTCTATACGTTCCATAAAATTGTGCCAACAAGTTTGGAGTAACATCGACAAAGGCATATCTCGACATCGTAATGTCAAATTGCGGTATCTCTCGATGAATTCTCTGACCGTCTCATTTCCTCTTTGCTTTTCGGAGAGGAGTTTGGCCATGGTAATATCAGATTGTTCCTCATGAAATTGTGAGAGGAACTTTGATTCTAGATTTGCCCTAAATTTGATTGAACCCTCAAGAAGATTCTAGAACCAATCAAAGGCTACCCCTAGAGGGTGCTAATGAAAAGTCGCGCCTTAATGGTATCATTACTGGCTACATTTCCAGTTTGTTGGTGAAAGTAGTAGATGTGTTGGTTCGGAGAACTTTTGCCATCAAACGTATGAAAAGTTGGCGGTTTAAACTTTATCAGATAGGGAACCATGTCCCACTCAATAGGATAGGGTCGAGTAATTCTAACCTTCTTGAGCTCAATTCGCTGAGTTATAACGTTGAGCTATTTTTGGATGTCCTCCTAGACCTTTGCTTCTTTGCTTGGCTTCGGAGGCACCGATGTTTCTAAATCTAATTGGTCAGAATCTGCGTCATCTTGATGTGCTTGATCTTGTTTTGGAGAGGATTTGATGACTGGTCTTTTCCCCTTTGAAGAGCTTGGGTGAGGTTAAGATGTTGATAGGTGCTGCTCAAACATCTTCTCCAAACGCTCAAATTGCTCATTTGAGGCTTTCTTTTGAGCTGTCATTTGAGTAAGAAGATCTTCTCGGTCCGTCATTTCTGCCACCCATCGTCGTTCTTGACTTGAGCTAGGGATCATGTTTGATGCTATGGCGGAGTTAGCATCACTAGAAGTAGGTTGATCCACTTGAGACAGAGCATGCGACGTTCATGTTTGGATGAAGGAGTAGTCAAAAGGAATTGCTGCTCTTTGCCTTAATCTGGTGTGGTGATACACACCATCAAACTCAGCAATATGTGGGAGAGTATATTGGGTCAGGTGAGCTGTCCGCGCCTTCTTTCTCATCTCCAAATATTACACTAGTCATGTTGACCGCGAATTCTTGGAGTTTACCCTTACGAGTACATCGTCGTCTTTTAGTCCGAACATCTAAAGGTTCAAGACTATGAAGATGGCTGAACATTGTTTCAAATTGATTCCTTTTTGGGAATAGCTTTGTATTGACAATTCTTCTGAATCACTATAACTACTTCTCTGAGGGTCGCACAATGCTGACATTGGCGAGCTCTCTTCAGAGATAGGAACTCTCTTAGATCACCAGTAGTTCCAAGTTGATGGCACTTTTCAAAGCCAACTTCGCTATTTTTAGCCTTGGCGTGCGAACATCGCTTATGGCGACGCTGGCCAAACTTTTGTTTAGAGAGGTTAGACAAATCACCATTAGTGATGTCATTCCCTTGCGAGAATTTAGGTGAAGGATTACCCCCATTCTTAGCTTCTATCGAGAAAGCATAGCGAGCATCACGAGATGATTTAAATTGAACCCCAAAGGAGTTGTGGACTGATGTCTAAAATTAAAAGATGTAATAACATCTTGACCTTCACTCGGGACGAGGGTCGACATTTCTTCACTCTGGGCAAAGTTCGTTTGACTTCCAGCTAAGCTCAAACTGTCTTTAGTGAAGGTCATCTTTACACACACGGGGGTTGATTTAGACCCGAGATCTGCAATGAATTTTATGATAAATTTTTACAATCACCGTTGATGAAGATTGGTTTGAGGAATGAATTCCTCAAACTTCATTTGGTCAAATTCAATGACCAACGATTCAGCAAAAGACCTGAGGATCTTAGTATCAGTCTGCGACATGATTTTCTCGCCGGAGGATAAAGAAGTCCCTAGCAGTGTCACCATCCTCTTTTGAGTCTTTTATATTGCAATTGACACAGATTACAATTATAAAACGTACAATGAAACTAAGGAAAATTTATTTTTTTTCCTAGGATTCTCTCCTGTGTGTTAATGCAGCGTCGATCTTGTATCCCATTGACGGCCCGACTAAGATGATGAGTCTTTCGATGTTGATGAAGACTTGGTTTTTTAGAAGATAGTTCAGTCTTCTCTTAGCACCAAAGCATGAAAGAGACGCAAGTACGAGGCTGGTGATCTCTCCTCGCGCGTGTGTGTATAACGTGATCTATAGATGATGTCGAATGCACAATCCCCTCCTCCTATAGGCTAAACGAGGGAGTTAATGTCCTTTAATTGTGGGTTAAGTGGCCATCAAAATAGGAGATAGTGGGGGAGCAGTTATCCCCTTAAAAATAGCTCTTAAATGGCTATCTGGCGAGTTTCACTGATTCGGCGAAGCTCGCTGAAGACATTTGAGTGAGGCTCGCTTAGACGTGGGTGGGCCTTCTTTAGAATTATGGATGACATGGCCCACTTTGGTTACTATAAGCAAAGTTTGTTGGTTAGTGAACTTCGTATATGAGTTCGAATTTAGCACAGAATTCAACTTATAATTTGACCGACTAATAACGCCTTTTGACTCGGCCTAAAGTCTGAGTTGGGAGTTGAACCATTCTTGGCTCGATCGAGTCGATATGAGCTGTGTGGTGGAGCTTGCATGCTTTGTTAGGCGGACTTCGCTATAGCTTGTTGTGGGCTTGAGTTTGGGCTCATTTGAAGTGCTTAGCCCATGGGCGTTTACTTCTTGGATTCAAGCTGAATATTGGCCTGGATGAAATATATTTTAACTGTCTACAACGGGACCTGATCTGGAGTAACCCAATGAGGACTTGCCTTAATCTCACCCACTTGGGGTTGAAAATTGCATCTAGACGGTGAGCAAAAGCTATTCGAATGGATCCTTCACGGGGTCTTCTTCCTCCACCATCAGATCATCAGCCAGCTCCTGCCCCCTTTCAGACTCGTCTCCTACTCCTAGAGCTTCCTCTGTGGCCAGCTCTTTCCCTAGCCTGCTTGAAGGATTAGGGGTCTCCCAACCTTCAACTAAAGCAACAACATCGCCTTCAGCAGGCGGATCGACCCTCACCTAATGGTAGAGGGGTCGAAAGAATCTCTTCAGTTGCATCCATGAATTATGGAAGATATGAGGGACTACCTTTGAAAAAACCCAAAAATTATAACAAAAATTTAAGTTGGTTTATATTTCTTTTCTAATTAAAAAAAAAAAAAAGGGGCAGTAATCAGTTTCCCATACAGTGACTAACTCCTGACATGTGGGACCCGCACCCACTTTTGGTCGCACTCTAGCTCCCATACTCACAAGTCCAGTCAAAACTTAACCTGCTCCCATCTCCATTCTATTCCCCACCACCTACAATGTGGCCGCCGCAGCAGCAGCCGCCGCCGCACAACCCCCTCGCCGCTCCTCCTCCCCCGCCACAGGCCCACCACCACGTCATCCTCGTCCAGCCGCAGCCGCAGCCGCAGCCGCCACCTGCCTACTATTACCCTAACCATAACCCTAGCCCTAGCCCCAGTTACATCCCCAACCCTGCGACGGTCGCCGACCCCTACGCTCCGCATGGGGGATATTCGGCGGGGTACTATTATGCGAGTAGCAGCGGAGCTGAGGCGATTCAGCAGTACGTTATCCAGCCTGTTACCTATGGAACACCGGTGGTGAGATCAAATTTCTCCCTTTTATCATTCTTAGGGTTTTGATTCGAAATTTAGGAATAAGGTTGTCTCCTTTTTGCAGTTCTAGTGCATTTTATTTCTTTTAATTGGGTAAATGCTGCGTGTCTGATTTGTTGTCATCGTTGTTTGGGATTCAAGATGTGGGTATTTGAAAATTGGTTGCTATGCATATGAGACCACCATTCTGGTTGATGACTAAACACGAGACATGCTTCAATGCTATCCTTCTGATGTGGGAAAAAAAGAGGAAAAAAAAGAGAAAAAAAGGGTATTTGAAAATTGGTGTTCCTTTTTTGGGAAAGCTTTTAATTAATTAAAAATGGAGCTTCCGAGCAAAATTAGACTTTAAAAAGGTTACACTTATGTTGTTTCTTAATTCTCCAAGATCTTGATCCATGTGCAGCATAGTTTTTTTGAATTATCTGATAGTTTTGATCTAGGAAAGTGTCTTTAGGTGAAGGCATTAATGAAGTAGCTGTAATCTTTCTCAACAGGTTTTGCTTTTACCAATACTTAGAGTTTTGTGTCAAAGCCTTTGGAATGCAAATTACTTGCCAAGAAAAATCCAAAGAACCTGTGATTTCTTTCTTCTCAATTCTTTCTGTAGTGTCCTTGCTAAGCTCAGGATTGTTGTAGCACAGGTTTTGTTTCATTCACGCAATATGTTGTATAATTTATAGTCCTCATATTTAAATATTAAGAGAGAATGGATGGCAATTCATTTATCATCCATACTAGACTTTGAATTTCTAATGCCAATCTAATTCACAGCTTATTTTGCGGGTTATCCTTTCTCCTTAATTTGCAGTTTGTCTAGAAGCTATTCAACAACCCAACTTCCATAATTGTGCATCACCAATTAGAAATTCATGTTTTCCTAAAGATTTTCTGAATCTAGTTCATATTAGTCATTTAGTGATAATAATCAACATTTTTGTCAAATTAGTCCATAGAAATCTTGGATTGTACTGCTGCATTTATGCATAATTAAAAGAAGATAGCTTATTCTATATTTTAGGAGAGCCCATACTACAGTAGGTCAAAATTTATTGTCCTAAGTGATTAAGCATGACTTGTTTTCCTCATCATTAAGACCCCAGAATAAGCAGTGAACTGTCAAATGTATGTCATCATAAACCAATAGTTGAAGAAAGATGTTAATTCAGCTGAAAACATCATATACTTTATTTATTTTTGTTAGTAGCCAATCAAGCTTATTAGCTCATTCTTCTTTTGCTTGAGGAGATAGCTGGAGAATTCTGCTTCACTTGATTGAAGAACATTGTCAATTTCATCTGACAAATTCTACTGTGGTCTTAGCTTTATTTTTTGTTTATTATACACATTGGAAAAATATAACAAATACTCTAGGATTAAGTAGAAATCCGTTATCTGAGACATTGAGTATGGAAATAAAAAAGAAGAAAGCTGCCAGAAATCAAGGTTAAAAGCATTATGGCAAGTTTCAGTCATTTATTTACCGTACAAAACTCCATTCTTAGATCAATGTTATAGAAAGAATGAATGTTCTATGCAACTGTTTTCCACACTGATGTTTATGTGAGGTATACTTTCTCAAACAGTGCAGTTATGTGTAATTCTAGTATCTTGCTTAAGAGATGGCCTCAAAGTGACTGATCTCATTCAATTATGTGGAAGGAAGGTGAAAAATAAGTCCAAAGAGCTAGCAATGTACTTCTCATTATGACAAGGGCCAATGTTACAGAAAGTTGCTAGGCGGACTAGGCGTTTGAGCCAGCGCCTTGGAGGCTCCTAGGCTTTTGTCTATTTTTAAATTATTTAATTGTAATAATTGACAAAAGCATGAATTAAATTCATAAAAAATTGCAAAAAGATAAATAAATAGCAATCTTAGATCTATAATCAACCATGCATAAATACTAAAAAGCCAAATACTAAGAAGCATCACTATGTTCAAAATAATATGTCACCGCAACAATAAATAATATCGCAAATTCAGAAGTCTAATGCAGTAATGCTCAAGAAAATAAAACATGAATAGTCTAAATGTCTAACATGGGACATAATCATATAATCTCAGTGTTATAAAAAGCGGCTTAGGTGGACACTTGCCAGCCTAATTTTGGCCGGAGCGGCCTGCCCAGGTGGCCGCTCCGCCTAGGAGGCGCTTAGGTGCTGCCTAACTTTTTGAAAAAAAAGCTCATACCGAACCCATTACCCAAACCCATTACCTGAACCAAAAATAAACCCTAACAGCGTCTCTAACTCTCTCCCTCCCTCTCTATCTCAATCACAACCGCCTCTCTCTCTCTCTCACATCTCTCTCATTCTCAGTCTTGCACACTCTCTCACACTCCTCTCTCTATCTTTGAGATCACTCCCGCCACCGTCGCACCCTCTCTCGCTGCCGTCGCACCCTCTCCTGCCACCAGTCCCCTCCCGCCGAAGCCTCTCACTCTGCCGCCGGTCATTCTCAGGTAAAATTTCAACTGTTTTATTTTTAAACTATTTTTAAAGTTATTTACTGTTTTAGATAAAACATTTCACTTATAAACTGTTTTTTATGCAGTTTACAGATAACACCACCTGAATCACTCACTTGAATCGGCCAACAAATTGCATTAAGATCTAATAATATTTCTACTTAAAGAAGCTTGATAAGTTTACTTTCAAAACCTAAACCCATCTTATTTTATCCAAACAAGAGACAAAGTTACATGGAAAACAATCCAAGAGGGGCCAGATTGTCTTTCCAGTGCACGTGCATAAACTTTAGCTGAAGAATTGAGATAACAAATAAATGCCAAATTAAACCAAACCAGTGCCAAATGAAAGCTGCGTGAGTCTAGTTTCCAAAACAGAAAACCGTTCTTAAAAAGGGTTTGTCTAGAGAAAGAAATGCTCAATTTACTAACAACATGTTCTGCAGAAAACTGCTGCACAAGGCTGATGTTACAAATATCGACCTGCATGCTTATTTAGCCACTAACAAGAGCAAATACCACCACAATTCAACGTTAAGGGACTAAGAACCATGGAAGAGAACAATTTTCTTGATTAGGATGCATAAAGATGTTTTCGTTTTCATCTTAGAGTGACATGCATGCACAAAAACCATCTAAATCCTACATGCAAGGGTTGATCCAACAAAAATAGCTCATGCTTGACCAAATTAGCTTAAACATTGTCAAATTTCAAATTTAATGAGAAGGAAATATGTGAAGTGGTTTAGTGGATACCTAATGGTGGCTCTAAACTCCCCTCTATCAAGCCTTCACCAACAATCACCCTTCTCCTTGTTTCTTCTTCTTTTATGTTGACAGAGAGCTTGGTAGAGGGGAATTAGCAAAAGGAAATGGGGTTTTGGGATGGTGGTGTGTGTTGATATAAATGAATAATGGAGGATTTATATGGAAGCATACCATTTATATGGTTGGACTCGATAAATGAAAATTAAAATGTGTTAAATTAGTAGTTTGTGAGTTTTAGCACCACATTGACTAATTGAATGCATTTTAATGGTTCAAATTAACATACGTGTTATATATGGTGTAACTAATGTGTTAGAAATGTAAACTTGTGTTAGTATGCTAGCGGGCACGTGCGTGCAGGCACGAGCATGCGGGCTCGAGCTTGCTTGCTCGAGCGAGCGGGCTCAAGTGCGCGGTCCGTGCGTGTGGTCTGTGCGTGCAGTCCGCTCATATGGTTCGGCGTGTGTGCTTGCGCATGCCCTTTTTCCATGTTTTGCATTTAACCGACCTAAACATTTCGTACGTTACGAACGTTACAATGTTTGAATGATAGTTATAGCAAACGTTATAAACGTTGTAATAACTAGCATTCAAAGTTTTGTCTAACCCCTCAGCTCACCTGAACCCTATATAAAGGGCCTCTGTTCATTTGAGAGACTCAGAAAACAAAAATAAAATTCTTCTTTTGTTTTCCTTTTACAATTCTATAAGCTGCTGGCACTGAAGATTCGGGCGAAGTGAAGTTGCAATTGAGGTGTTTAACAAAAGAGAGCGCTTCTTTGGAAATTGCCGTCTAATCCTCAGAAGTATTATGCAGACCCAACGCTACTATAAGTAGGACATGATTTCTTCAAGGCTAGTTGTCTGTTTAGAGGGCGATTCAGCGTTTGTATAAAGCGTTTAAGACTTTAAGTTTATCGGTTATGATGTTTTTAACTCTTTGCTTTATTCCTTTATTCTTGTGTGGTTTGTTCTGCTTACGTATGGCTTTGTTTTTAATCTTGTTTTTCCCAACAATTTTGAAGAAATTAGTAACATCTAAAGTTATGTATTCTGTTTCAGGAGTTGGTTATGGTGCCTTTGCCTCTAAAATGGACATGATTGGAATGTCAGAAAAGTTCACAGGTCAATTCTTCAAAACTTCACAGCAACGTATGAAGATTTGGCTGATGACTAAGGGGTTGTTAGCAATGATATGTTCAGAATGGCCAAAACTAGATGAAAAAGATCCAAATAATGCAGATAAAATTGCACGGTGGACGGAAAAGGTTCAAATAGCCAGAGGATATATTTTGTTGGCAATGTCCAATGTGCTCTTCGATGTCTATTGTTCTTCGGCCACCGCAAAAGTATTATGGGATGAACTGGACAAAAAATATAATACTGATCTTGAAAAATATTGTGTCCAAGTTCTTAAAATTTCAAATGGTCGAGAGTAAATCTGTGACAAAACAAGCATATGAACTTCTGTTAATTCTTCATGTTCTTCGAGAAGTTGAAATGGAGCTTCCTGAAAAATTTTAGGTTATGACAATTATTGAGAAATTTCCTTATTCTTGGGAGAGTTTCGGAATGTCTCAAGCTTCGAAAGGAAAAGATAAATCTTGATGACTTGATGATTGCAATAGCAATTGAGGAAGAGCATAAGTATCAGAAACATGTTGTGCTTGTTGAGCATCAAAACATAGCAAATGTTATAACTTCTAGGAAAAAGTTTAAAGACAAACTTGATGGCAAACTTGATGGCAAAATCAAAGCCGACACTAAGATTCATAAGAAACCAAAAGCAAACAAATCATGTTAGAATTGTGGACAGATTGGACATTGGGCTAAATCTTGTCCTACAAAGAGAGCTAAAACCAATCTAGGGTCTACTAGCGTGCCTCAGGTTAACATGGTTATGATTGAGCTTGCTAGATCTACCGAAGGGTATGTTTCTATTAACCCCGAATTACTATCTATTTATGAACCAAATGAATGATTGGTAAACACTGGGACAAATATACATATTTGTGTTGATAAAATGGTGTTTGTGTCTTACTAGCTTGCAAATGAAAATATTATGAAGATGGAGAACCAAATTGCATCTAAGGTGTTAAGATATAGATAAGTGGACCTGAAGTTCCCTTTAGGGTGAGTTCTATCATTACACAGGGTGCATCACGTTTCTACTATTCGACGCAACATAATCAGTGATTCATGTTTAGTTAGGGAGAGTTATGAATTTTCTTTTAAATGTAATAAAGTGGTTATGTTGCATGTTGGATTGTTTATTTTTAAGAGCTATGATTCTGATGGAATGTATAAGGTTAGAGCAGAACCTATTTTTAGTTCTGAATTAAATAAGATTTCTGTTCTTGATTATCCTGTTAGTAACAATTTTGAATCATTTGATTTTTGGTATAAATGTCTTGGTCATGCTAGTTTTAATTCTGCAAAAAGAATGATGAATCTTAATATGATTCCAAAACACTATAGATCACAACAAAAAATGTCAAGTATGTAACAACTAAACAAACAAAGAAACATTTTCATTCTGTTGATAGGAAATTCAGAGTTGCTTGATTAAATTTCAGAGTTGCTTGATTTAGTTTATACTGACATGTGAATTTAATGGTGTTTTGACCAAAGACATGAAGAAATATTTCATCACCTTTATAGGTGATTATAGCAAATATTGTTATGTTTACTTGTTTAAAATTAAAGATGAGGCTAAAAAATATTTATCATTTTTAAGAATGAAGCTGAAACCCAAAATGGCAAGAAACTTAAGAGGTTAACATCTGATAAAGGAGGAGAATATACATCAAATTAGTTTACTCTTCTATGTTAATTTTTTGGTATAGTGCATGAGGAAACTGCTCCTTATTCTCCTCAGTCTAATGGTGTAGCAGAACGAAAAAATAGAATCTTAAAAGATATGATTAATAGTTACTTGAAAGAAGTATATGTGAGAAAACGATTTGAATACGGCTAGTCATATTCTGAATAGGGTCCCTCAGAAACATAATGAAAGTAGTTCATTTGAATTTTGGAAAGGTTGAAAGACAAGCTTGAAATTCCTTAAACTGTGGGGGTGTCTTGCAAAACTACTAATCCCAAAACATGAGAGGAAGAAGCTAGGTCTTAAAACTGTGGACTCTATTTTTCTAGATTATGAAGAAAACGCCTATGCTTTGAGATTCTTAGTGATCAAATTTGAAATTCCTAGCATAGATGTAAATACAATTGTTGAATTTCGTGACGCAACGTTTTTTGAGGATATTTTCCCTATAAAAACTGAAATGCCTCAATATTTTTAGTGAAAATCCTGTCTCTGTCTCAACTTCCATTCCGAATCATGTGGAAAGATTGATAAATGTGGGGGCAAAAAATACTAAATATAAATCTGAAAGATCAGATGATTTAGATGAACCTAGAAGGGGTAAGAGAGTAGGGATTTTCAAGGATTTTGAAAGTGACTGTCACTTACAATATCGAGGAAGATCTTACTTCCTACCGATCTGCTATGGCTTCAAAAGAGGCTAAGCGACGGAGGGATGCTATCAACAGTGAGATGGATTCTATTGTCTCTAACAGGACATGGGAATTAGTTGATCTCCCTCTTGGGCGCAAGATAATTGGGTCTATATGGATCTTTAGAAGGAAAATGAAACTGGATGGAACCGTGGAAAAGTTTAAGGCTAGACTTGTTGCCAAGAGGCTCAAACAAGTTGAAGGAATTGATTTCTTTGACACATACTCTCCAGTTGCTCGAATGACTACGATCAGAATGCTTATTGTATTGGCTTTTATATATAATTGCACAATCCACCAGATGGATGTGAAAACTACTTTCTTTATGATTTTCTTGAAGAAGAGATTTAT
This sequence comes from Asparagus racemosus, assembly GCA_037177215.1. Classification (NCBI taxonomy): domain Eukaryota; kingdom Viridiplantae; phylum Streptophyta; class Magnoliopsida; order Asparagales; family Asparagaceae; genus Asparagus; species Asparagus racemosus. The sequence continues at coordinate 38,824,643 of JBAKGM010000326.1, forward strand.
ATAGATCAGCCTAAGGGATTTGTAGCACTTGGCAATGAAAAGAAAGTATGTAAACTTGTGAAGTTTCTATACGGACTTAAACAAGCCCCTAAACAATGACATACAAGGTTTGATACGACTATTATTGAGTTTGGTTTCAAAATGATTGAATCTGATAAGTGTATTTATAGCAAAGTAAAAGGTGATTCATGTATTCTTATGTGCATTTATGTTGATGATTTTCTATTATTTGGATCAAACATTGGGATAATCAATGAGACTAAGTTATTCTTGAGTAGTAAGTTTGACATGAAGGACATGGGAGTCGCTGACGTGATTCTTGGCCTAAAACTGATTAGATCAGCCGAGGGCATAGCAATCTCTCAATCTTACTATGTTGAGAAGATTATTGAGAAATTTGGTTATAAGAATTGTAAACCTGTCAAAACTCCATACAATCTATCAGTAACTCTCTACAAGAATGTAAGTGGGGTTTCTGTATCTCAATTGAGATATTCTCAGAATAGTGGAAGCTTGATGTATCTTGCAAATTGCATGAGATTGAATATTTAATCCTTGATTTCTAAATTAAGTAGATACACTAGCTGTCCAAATAGGACTCATTGGGACGCCTTGGATAGGATGCTTCGGTATTTGAAGGGAACTATTTCCCTTGTGCTGCATTACAGTAGATTCCCTCCCGTTCTGGAGGGGTACAGTGAGGATAGGTAGATTGCTATGGGTTCAGGTAGCAATGGTTGTACAGGGTATATTTTTACCTTGGGGACGGCGTCGTCTCCTGGAGATCTGTCAAACAGGCCATTTTGTCTAAGTCTACTTTTGAGGTAGAGCTATGTGTTTTGGATACTACTGGTTTAGAAGCTGAATGGCTTAATGGACTTATGTTCGAGTTGCCCATGATCAGCAAGCCTATTCCTGCAATCTCTGTGCATTGTGACAATATGACTACAGTTGCAAGGATTAAAAGTTTAAAGTATAACCACAAAACTCGAGGTCATATCCAAGTACGGATAAAGACCGTGAAAAAATTTGTGGATGGAGGAGTGATTGCTGTGGACTTTGTCAAGTTCAAGGACAACACAACAGATCCCTTTACACAAGATCACTAGTTCTAAATCCAAGTTGAGGATGGGACTGAAATCCTTACCTAGCTCATCGACGGTAGCAATCCAACCTATCTGAGTGAAGATTCTACAAAGGAGGTTCAATGTGGTAACAATAAGCTGCTGTGTGAGTTGAATACCTAATCATAAATTGATACTTTGTATCTGAGTCTATCCTCATGTATACCTAGGTGTTGTTAACTGCTAGTATAGAGAGAGTACTTTGACTCTGAATGGTATCAAGTCTTTAAGAAGAGATGCAAGCAGTGCATCCTTAAAGATACCCAACTATGTGAACATGATTGTGTGGACGCAATTAGAGGAAGTGGGTTATTCCTTGAAAATATTTATGAAAAGAATAACGACGCATGGTCGTAATGCATCAAACCTAAAGATTACTACTATAGCCTATATCGTGTTGTTACCAATGAACATCACTACATCAAAGGTTCAAGTTCAAGACTTAGTTTCACTTCGTGCCTGTGGTGATAAAATTGGATCACTATAGGGAATGTTCAAATCGGAAGATACCCTCTCCAAAAGCATGATATGTATACTCTTTTTTACTTTTAGCTATGGAATTGTGGGAGATTATTGATATAAATGAATAATGGAGGATTTGCAAGGAAGGATACTATTTATATGGTTGGATTTCATAGATGAAAATTAAAAGGTGTTTAAGTAGTAGTATGTGAGTTTTAGTACCACATTGACTAATTGAATGCATTTTAAATGGTTCAAATTAACATACGTGTTATATATGGTATAATAAAGGTGTTAAAAATGTACACTTGTGTTAGTATGCTAGCGAGCGTGCAGCGAGTGGGCACGTGTATGTGGTTTGTGCGCGCGGTCCGCACCTGTGGTTCAGCGCGTGCATTGGCGCGTGCCCTTTTTGCATGTGCTGCATTTAACCAACGTGAACGTTTCATACGTTACAATGTTTGAATGATAGTTATAGCAGACTTCACAAACATTGTAATAACTGGCATTCAAAGCCTTGTCTAACCTCTTAGTTCACCTGAACCCTATATAAAGGGCCTCCTCTATTCATTTGAGAGATAGAAAACAGAAATAAAATTCTTCTTTTTTCTTCCTTTTACAATTCTGTAAGCTGCTAGTATTGAAGATTCCAGCAAAGTAAAGTTACAATCGAGGTGTTCAATAGAAGAGAGCGCTTCTTTGGACTGTTGCCGTCTCATCCTTGAAAGTATTGTGCAGACCCAACACTACTGTAGGTGGGGCATAATTTTTTCAAGGCTGGTCCTCTGTTTAAAGGGCGATTCAGCATTTCTGTAAAGTATTTCAGACTTTAAGTTTATCGGTTATAGTGTTTTAACTCTCTACTCTATTCTTTTATTCCTGTATAATTTGTTCTGTTTATGTATGGATCTGTTTTAATATTGTTTTTCCCAACAGTGTGGCTAGTCTAGATGGGAGAGATGAGGGGGAAAATGGGTGTTTTTCTCTTATGCAAGAGAATGAGGAGAGAGAGAGAGAGAGAGGTTGTGGGTATTTATAGACATGATCATGTGACATTTGGAAATGGAATATCATGTAATTTGGAGGATTTATTTGCAAAATTATTTACCCTAGAATGTCCAAAATAACAAGGTGGAGGGGTTTTTGTGTAAAGTTGTCATGATTATATTGTGTTAAAAGATGATTAAGACAAAACTTAATTAGGCGTTAAGTGTTAATGATGTTTGGGAGTGGCATAGTTAGATTAATATAATCACATAATAGGTCTCTAACTTACGCTATTGAAATTCATGCATTGCAATTGTCGACACTGGGGTCGGTACCAATAACGGTATCCGACTATGAATAATCTGTTGAATCTAGAAAAGTAAAATTTTTTTCCATCATTAAATGGAAGCATATAGATATAGTTTACTGTTACTGTTGTTCATATTTGTTAGTAAAAGACCCTTGAATTGATTTAGAAGTAAACAAGTTCCACCATTTAGAGAGAGATTCATGCTGATTAAACTTGGACCGTGGAATCTGCTTACCATGGTAGTCGTCAATGGTGTTAAATATTCATTATCTAACTCAAAGATCATGGATGACATGCATTAATGGTGTCAAAAAATCTGGATTGACCTGTGGGGTTTTGACATTTCTGTGACATTTCTGCTATCCATAATATCCGATAGAACGATATGCGTGCAAGTACCAGCATGTCATTTTAAATCAAATATTGAATCGTCTTAAATGCTGTCAAGTCATTAATGTCAACAGAAACAATCTACAATGGCAACAAAGCCTTTCTCCCAAAATTTTGAGGCCACCTCATAAATCTCATCAAACATCAATATTGTTTCTGAAATGTAGACTCGGATGCATAGGGAAATATCAGCGAAAAAGCCGATTCCACTTGTTATAATAGGAGCTGAAATTCAAGAATGGTTGCCACACTTTTCTTTCTGATGGTTATGATAATTTCTCAAGCATGGATAATGGATATGGAAACTATGCAGATCTTCATTTTCTTATAAATTGTCTATCTGCATGACCACTTTGTTACTTGATGGAGTATGCACCTTACAATTGTTGATGTAGTGCACAAGTTCATAAATTCTTATGAACATGCTACAATATATCTATCTTATAAACTTTCTGGCATGTCAATTGCTGTTTACATAATTGCCAGAGCTACTTGTCTTCGTGATATTTAAATTTCCATCGGAAGTGAATGTTCAATGTTATATACTTTTTTATTTTAGATATGTTTCGAGTTCTATCTTGTATCATTATTTTTTTGGATCTCAATTTATCATGACTGAGTCATACAGGTTCCTCTCGGCCCTCCGAATGGATTGAATCCTACAGCCCCTCATCAATCTCTCCCTGGTCGATACGGGCTCGATGTAAACTATGAAAGAGGCTTAAAGAAAGGCTCCCACATGAGCACGATGGCACAATCAGCATATTGTGGGGTTTGTAAGATTGAGTGTAATAGCCGAGAAGTCCTTAACAGCCATAAACAAGGGAAGAAGCACAAGAAAAATCTTCAGAAGCTGCAGGAAGCAATCACTCCGAGACCCAAGAAAGCTCAAGTGGCAGTAAAACCTACTGATACAGGAGCTCCAGTTGCTGAGGGAAATGCTTTAGGAACTAAGAAAACAAAGAGAAAGGATTCCCCAGAGGAAGATTTAGAGACGAAGAAGAGGAGGATTGTTGAAGAAGGAACAGAGCCAAATGAAGTAAAAGTGTGCACCATCTGCAATGTAGTTATGAACAGCCAGATAGTGTACAATTTTCATATTGCTGGGTCAAAGCATGCTGCGATGGTGAAGAAACAGCAGGAGGCTGCAGCTAGCTGAAGGTGAAAGAAACATGTGTCATGAAAGCGTAGTTGCTGACATCAAATGGTTACTCGGAATAGCATGTAGCAGCATTTATATTTTATTGTTTAGGTCTAGTTGTAGGATCCTGCCTGGTAAGTGAGGGAGGCGAAAAAGAACAAGAAAAACAAAGAGAGAAGGTGTGCACTTTGCCTTGTAATTTCAATTATCGCGATCGTTCTGTAATTGGTACGTAGCTCTTGCATCCTGAATTAGCTAGTTGTGTTATGAGGAAGGTGGGTGGTGTTTTGTATTTTTTTTATTATGAAATTGGTTTATATCTCAATACCTGTGTATTTGCAGCTCTCGTATGTCTTTTTTAAGTTAATATTTCAGATTTTTGTTAACTGCTTTGTATTGAATTCATGATCAAGCGCTTTACATTGTTGAGATTTTTCTTCTTCTTACAACTTAAGATTAAGTTGTTTTGTTTATATACTTAAGGATCCAAAATTTTTGGCAATGATATTTGTGTACAAATGAATAGGCTGAATCCAATCCTAGAGGCTTACTAAACTGTGGGATGTGGAAGGTATTTGTGTTATGGTTACTATTGTATGAATTCTTTCGCAAATATCTATATATAGTAGTCGTTTTCCTTTCTTATGGCTGCATCATTCCACAGCGATATTAATGTTGCTATTTTGAATTAATTATTGAAACACTTCTTTTCTTTGATGATTATAAAGTCAATGATCCATAGTCGGGAGGGGTGGCAAATGGGTTGACCCGACCTGACTCGACCCATATAAATTTTGACCGAACCCATATAATATTGACCCGACCCGATCCATCAAATAATCGGGTCAACCCGTTTATTAAATGGTTACCCACTAACCCAAATGACTCAATAATTGTTTTATAGTTTGAATTTACTTAGCATACAGTCAATGGTTAAAGTTTTCATGGTCCTACTTATAATTCATAGTTACTGTTTAGAAGTTAAGATATTTTCAGGGTGCCTTTTGTAAAATTTAAAATTTGAGAGTGTTTTCTACAAAATTTAAAAGTTATATTGTGTTTTCTTCAAATATCATTTTATCAGTGGATTTTTTCTAATTTATAATCTTTATACTCTTTGTAAGTTTTGACTTTTAGGCTTTTTTTAATTTTGAATTTTTAGAGTGTTTTTTGTAACTTTTTAAGCTCTTTGGGGGTTTTCTGCACATACCAAAATTTTCACGTGGCTATTTATAAGCTATAGATTTTGTACTAATTGTAAGTTTTCTTATTTCTAGTGCGTATTTCTGTAAAATTTGACTTTGAAGGGTGTATTTTGCAATTTTGAAACTTTAGTGCGTTTTCTACAAATTTTAAAATTTTCACGTTGCTGTTTATAAGTTGTAGATTATGTATTATTTATAAGTTTTGATATTTATGTGGTGTCTTTCTGTGAAATTTGACTTTTTTAGGGTGCATTTTGTACAATTTGTAAATTTTATTGTTTTCGTGGTGTGTCTCTCTAAAAGTTTGACTTTTTAAAGGTTTATTTCGCAATATTTTAAACTTTTAAGGTGTTTTTTGTAAATCTCCAAAATCTCATGGTGCTGCTTATAACTTATAGATTTCGTACATTTCTTAAGTTTTGATATTTTCGGGGCGTGTTTCTGTAAAGTTTGACTTTTGAGAGTGTATTTTGCAATTTTCAAAATGTTTAGTGTTTTTAACAAAACACAAAACTTTTAGAGGGTTTTTATAATTTATAAATTATAAAATTTTCACTGTTCTTAAGTTTCAGTTTATCAGTTTTTTTAAAATTTTAACTTATTATAAGTAATTTTTGCAACTTTTCAAACTATTAGGGTGCTTCCTGCAAATTTGAAAACTTTCATGGTGCTATTATAAGTTATAGATTGTGTAGTGTTTGTAGATTTTTTATTTTTCTCAGTGTGTTTTTATAAAATGTGACTTATTTAGGGGACAACTTTTAAAGCTATCAGGGTGTTTTCTATAAATTTTAAAATTTTCATGGCTCTATTTATAAGTTTTGGATTTTGTAATGTTCATAAGTTTTGATATTTTTGTGGTCTGTTTTCATAAATTTGACTTTTGGAGGGTGTATTTTAAGGTGTTTTTTGCAAATTTTAAAATTTTCATATCGTTGTTTATAATTTATAGATTTTTGTACTGTTTTGTAAGTTTTGATATTTTCATTGTTTTCGGTAAGTTTTGAACGTTTGAATTTTGAACTTCTAAGGGTTTTTTCTACAAATTGTAAAATTTTTATAGTGTTATATGTAATTTATGGATTTTATAGTGTTTAAAAATATTGATATCTTACGGGTGTGTTCTTTAAAAATTTGAATGTTAAGAGTTGAATGGTAAATGAGTTAAAGTTAAATAGGTAGCTGGGTTGACCGGTTTATGACCCGATTAATAAATGAGTTCTTTAGATTGACCTGTTTATGACCCCACCCATAATAAAGTGACTCATACCCATCTATAACAGGTCGGGTCAGGTCAGATTAGTGGGTCTGGTCATAAATTGCCACTTGAGATGCATTACGTAATAAAATAAGGAAAGCTATGTTATTAGGGGATTCGTACATGAGAAATACAAATGCATCTCTTGTTGCCTACTCAAAAGCTTATGAAACTTACTGACCAAAAAAAGGAAAAATACTTATAAAACTTGGAATCTGGAATGGAATCTTTCTTATTAAAAAAACTGAAAACTAAAAACTGTCTAAAACAGCTTCAAATAAACATTTCTAACCGAATGGTGGGAACCTTCAATAAATATCCCTTAATTCAGGTCGACGAACTTGTTTTGAGGATAATCATCCAAAATGCAGTAATTTCATAATCTCACATAGAATTTGGTCCAACCAAAATGTCAATACTCCAGAAATAGGCATCCAACTATCTTTAGTTCCCTCCAAAAATAGATTTTGGATCTTTAGTTCCCTCCAAATACAGATTCATAAAAGTAACAGAACCCCCAACGTTCATATTTCTCTCAACAGCACAGAACAAGAGGAAGAAGAGAGGATTCCTTCTGATCATCTCGTCTTGTGTATGCTTTCCTATTCTTTGATCCGTTTTCAATGAAAATAACTATGATGTAGTCACCTGATTTTGATAGGGAATGTTGCTTTTGTTTAATAACTTGCCCCTGAATGCAGGCCATTGACGAGATTGTACTTGGGAGGAGAATCTCTCTCTGCGACCTTCTTGGTTTCCTTTCATCAATTATTTACGGTATATAATACATTTATATCGGTTTTTTATTTTTATTTTGTAATCTCTTCTTTGCTGTGTGCCTTTGATTAATGCCTATTGACACCCATATGTAATCTTTCTGGTTTGTATGTCAGGAAGTCATCACTTCAGCATCGAAGTTTTTTTAGTCGGGATTCTCAGTGTTCTCGTTTTCTTTTTTGTTTTTCATATAAATACGTGTAAGAGGAACATTGGATTTTTTTCAGTTGTGCTTATCCTTTTGCAGCCATTTTCATAAATGAATTGTATCTCAGGATTCAAAACCTTAATGTGACCTCTTTCTTGCAGTAGCTCTGAGTACTATTTTATTGCCTGCGCTTATTGATCTTTATAGTTTACATAAAGAAGATCAAAGAAAGCAAACGTTGTATAGACCAAAGAAACCAAAGTTTGGAGGCTTTACGAGATGTAGAAGTTTAGGATATGTGCAAAATTAACCCTTGATGTTATACCAGTAATACGCTCAGTTGAAGTTTCTCTTTTTTTTTAGGTAACCATGCCTAAAGTAGACATAAAACAGAGGATAGCCAATCCTTTTGATTCTAACTCTGATTCTGAATCAAACGCTAAACCTGCGAAGAATGGATACAAGAATGGAGGATTTGAGAACCAATCTGTTCAGGAACTAGAAAACTATGCTGCTCACAAGGCTGAAGAGACTACCGATGCAGTAAATGGTTGCGTAAAAATTGCCGAAGCAATTCGAGAAGATGCTTCGAGGACTCTTACCACCCTACATGAACAGGGTGAGCAGATTCACAGGACTCATGAAACATGTACGAAAATAGACCAGGATCTTAGCAAGGTATGTAGAGTAATTCTTGATGGTGATTATAAAGAGATTTTGATTGCTGACAAGTTTCTAGTTCATGTATGATTTACTATTATAGGGTGAGTCTCTTTTGGGAAGCCTTGGGGGCATCTTTTCTAAGCCTTGGAAGCCAAAGAAAACTCGCCAAATAAAGGGGCCTATGATAAGTAAAGGTAATAGCATACAAATATTCCTAAAAATTTTCTTAAATACGATCTTTCTATTGATTATAGATGATTTTTTAATTTTATATATATATATATATATATAATTATAGTATAA
>JBAKGM010000326.1:38833510-38849270 GCA_037177215.1 Asparagus racemosus
GCCGACTTGGAAGGATTAAAAAATTTAAAACAAGTTTAAAAATAGTTTAATACAAGTTTAAATTACTAATAAATAAATAAATTAGACATAGTTTTATAATTGCAAATACAAGTTTAATATAATTAAAAAGGTAAAAAATGGAAAAAAATTAGACAAAAAACCCACAAGCCATGTGCTCGGTCAGTTCTGGCGCGTACCTAGGCGGATCATGGGCCTAGTTGGGTCCAGTCGCAGACCCGAGATCAGAGAAATAGATCTGGCCCATTCTGACCCTGCAGGGCGTGAGTTAGGCCCGACCCGACCTTGAACCCGGATGGCCGGGTCACGGGCCTGAACCGGTCCGGCCCACATCCACCCCTACAAACCAGCTATTAACATTATGGAAATAAGAAGTATTTGAGATCGTGGATAAATTATTATTGGATTGAGGCCCAACTAGCCCGTCTCCAGAAGCCCAGAAGTCGAGGAGATACTTTGAAATTTGAATAGCCGTTGCGCGGGATCCGAATTGGTGCGAAAGAGAGCCGTTCTAAGCGGGGTGGCAGTTTGAAAAAACAGAACACGTGATTGGAGACAACTGGCATAATATAACTATCCATTTATGATAATAATCGCTCATAAATAAAAAAGAAACGGTCAAATATACTCTACCAAAAAAAAAAAAAAAAAAAAACTCCATTCCACTTCCAACTTTACCAAAAAAGCTCCTCCTTCCTCCAACGCTTCTTCTATCCAATCTATCTTTTTGCCGAGAACAATAACCAAAGCGATGGGGGATAGGAGAAGAGATCGATCTCACGGGGTGCTCCGGCTACTGGCCGCACCCAAAAGGTGAGATTTTTATCATATTACAAACAAGTAACAGTACAAACGCCTATCCTCCATCGAACCACTTTTAATCACAGTGCAAACAGCTTTTGTGACTGTTAAGTATTACTGTTAAATATTTGTGATTAATTATTTGCGTCTGATCTTCATCCTAATGCTATTTCCCCCATTTCCGTGATTAAAAGGGGTTTTACGATTCTGTCTCAAAGTTCCAATCGAAGGGGTCATTGGAAATAGGGCTCCCATAAGACAGTGGATGAGACTAGGATGAAGATCGGGAATATAGATGTTGTCATGTGGAGGATTTTAGAAAACTAAGGTGTATGTTGTCGTAAAAAAATTGATGTTTAGAAAATGAATGCCAATTGGTGTAGAATGAAAAGCTTGTAGATCTATTATTCTCCATTCACGTAACTGAGTCAAATAGATTATACGAAGATCGTAATTTTACAGATGCACAAGGTACGCAACATAATCTTAGTTCTGACAATTGTGTTAGTGGACATTGGGGATCCTTTCTTGGTAGAGTGCTTGGGGATTTTTGGTTTATTTTATGATTTTCTCTAACATCATGTTGTTATTGGTTTAATTGGTGGGAGACCAAATAGAGATCCTGGAAACAGTGGGTCTTGGGTTTGATTGTGATTCGAGTTTGGGCTATTACATTGGAAAATGATTAATATCCCTCGCTTCTCTCCCTTTGATGCCCTTTATTATCTTCCTCTTTCTCGCTCTCTAACTGATTTAAGTCTCCTATCCCATGTAATTGGGTTAGTTCATCTTATAGTGTAGTTATATTAGGTGATTGGTGTGTTTAGTAACAAGTTCCCATTTAGAATTGTACCTTAAACTTGGCTTATGCCTTTCTACATTTTTCAGTTGATCTTCCTCCCTATGAAAGCTTCACTCAGTGATATTAATGCTCTTGCTTCATTTTCGGTAATTAAGGTTTCTCCCTTTGAGCATGGTGTGTTCTGAATGATTTGGCTGCATCAATTTCTCAACTCAAGGTGCACGATGTTTAGGACGGTATGATTATATAACTTCTATACTCGCTTATTAATATTTTGTAGTGAAGCTGCATATCTTAAATGAACACAACTTCTAGTAGGCACACACAAGTAATGTAAACTACTAATATACCACTTATATACAAAAGGGGCAGAAGAGTTCAAAGTTTGGCAACAGAAGTAATATAGTTGAATTAATTAAGTATTACATCATTTTCATTTCTTCTTAAGTAACAACTTACTGAAAAAAAGAGTTTTATTGGCCTTTAATTTTCGGATTTTCTCAGATCAATGTGAGTAGTTGGTATTTTACTTGGTTTTAGTGAAACTTTCATGCGGATTGCTATCTTACAAGTTCATTTTGTGCTGAAAATTTGAATTTCTTTGATTTTTTAATTTATCATGATATTTGAGCATGGAACGGGTTAGGTGCGTTTGGGATGAAGCAAACTATCCAACAATGTTGCCGCTTTGAGACATAGTTGATGGTATTCATGCCGAAGTAGCCAAAACTGACAGTGACATGAAGGTCAGTTGAATTGATAAACCAACTTCTAATTTGTTTGTTGTTTCATAGTCTCTGTATTTTTAGAATACTTTTAGTGTTATTATGTGTTTATCTTGCAATGCATGCTCACATATTACTAAAGTTACTTAATACTGCCTTAGTTTTTTTTTATTAAAAATTAGTCTCTGTTTTGATAATGGGTTGCTATAACATGTTAAAATTTAGTGGATTGTTGTTCAGTTCTATTATACCAATCTTCACTTATTCTGTAATGCATTTGACATTTTAGCAGTACTTTATCAAGAGTTCTGTAGCTTAGAATCAGATTACCCGTAGATGGATCTCTATTACCTAGTCAGCTCATAAAAAGGTCCCATTATAGAAGAAATTTCTGAAGTCCCACTGCTACTTATTCTGGCGCCAACCTGCTGGAGGGTGTATAAAAACATATTGAGGAAACAAAAAAGACTGAAAGCTGTATAAATTAGATATAGTCCTTAATGAGAGATTTTTTCTGGCTCTAGTTTGCTTATATGTAAGACCTTGTGTTTCCCTAGGCACCCAAGAGTTAAGTAAGAATGCCCTGGAGTGGGATTACCCTATGGTGCATGATTAATATCCTTTTCCCTGACTAATGAATATGCAGCCAAATATATGGCCTAGACTCCAAAATGTTGGGACAAGGTCCATGCTGATGGATTTATAGACAGATATGGATGGACAAAAAGTTTCAAAATTAACATATATGTGTGTGTGTGTGTGTGTGTGTGTGTGTGTAGATATATGTATTAGTTACATATATGTATATACATACATACATATACACACACACATATACATATATATAAATACATAAATGCATACATATATACATACATACATATACACATACAAATTTATACATATATACACATAGACACACACACACACACATTGAAAGCGCCTTACTTTCCTTTATGCTTCCACTTTATGACCTTATCCCCACCCCCAATCAAAAAAGGGAAAGATTATCGCGGCTATATCAAATCATAGAATGTGCTCTTCTCAACACTCTTTTCTTGTGCTTTTCTGGCCTATCGAGGTATTTTAGGATCCAGACACATATAAATAGCGGTGTTGGCATTTTGAGATTCTGATCCTGTGGTTTTTGGGCGTTCCTCTTTAGTCGAGAGGTGAACCCAAGAGCGACATGTCTGGTCTGAGTGGGGGATCATAAAATGAGATGGTGAGATAGATTCTAGATTCTTATCGTGGGCTAGACCAATGATAATTTCTCCTAAGATTAGACATGGCTTTTCGTATTTTACACAAAAGAAAAAAAGTAGAAAAAAATGATTTTTCTCTCTAGTTGTTGATCCAAAGTAAGTTCCATGCCTACAATTCAAATGCCAGATTCCGAAAAATTAAGAAAAGTAGAAACATGGCTTAAAATGGGGACCTAGTATGCTAATAAGAAGCATAACTTCCAATCCTGTAATAGTTAGTATTAAGTATGATTTCCAATCGAATAGTAGATAGATTCCAATACAATCTATGGTCTTGGCAATAAAATTCAATAAACTAAAAAAAAACTAGAGGAAATGATTAATAGATTTTTAATGTTAGAATTTAGATGGTATGGTACCCCAAAGTTGCCATAAAGCTGATCGGTCCAGTAATGTAAAGGAGAAGAGGCAGCCCCAGAATTATTGAGCAAAATAAATTCCAATTCTAAAATCTTGGTGGCAGACCTGATCACAAAACAAAAATAGACGTAAGGAATTGGAACTTTCTAACAAAAACATTGATATTAGGAATGCTAATAGTCGTACTGGGTTCAATTATTTTTACAATGATATTTGCTTTAGCGACCACAAGAAAACCCATCCCAATTGTCTTAAGTAAATACAGCATATTTAGATACCAATGTGTTTTAGTCCTATCCACCTAATAGAGATCATTCCTATTTTAGAAAATACCTTGAATTTTCCAATTAAATATATCAAATTAAACAGCAAAATCATTCTGATAATAGGCTATTTCTTGCTATGATTAATAAAAACTTAATTAACTATCCAATTAGATATGAATTATGTCAAGAAATTCTTTTTCAGGAATATGTAAACAAACACCTTGTGATCTAACATACCAAAATCAAATTTACAAATAAAAAACAATAGAAAAATAAAAATTCCTCAATAAACCCTAATCCTAGACATTTTTTTAATAATAAAGTCACTAGGAATCGAATTCAAGACTATGAGAGCCATATTGGAACCTCCCAACCATCCGGGTCGTCCTTGGTGCTCAGCCTAATCGTAGAACTTATTAACACAAAAGAGTTGGGATTTAAGCATACCAAATAAACCAATGAATTTATAAAAGTTATCAAGTAAATTATTGTCCAATTCAAAATAGATCACTAATGTGTCCCAGTTATGGTTATTAAAATTGTGTAATGCAACAGAGTGTCAATTCCCTGTATAGATTATGGTAATGTTTGTGCAGGATTGTATCCCAATTATATATAAATAAATAGCGAGGCAGATCTAAAGTTAATGCATTTAACTTTTAAAACACTTTCATCATCACTATCTTTAGCCAAGCTTCATATTTTAACAATATCTCATACTAAAGTCATCTGAAAGGTCACTCATAGGACTTCTTGACTTGTTCATCATTTTCGCCCTCTGCCTACATTTAAACCTTTTCTTTTCACTGAAAGCACATCATTGCTTAAGAAATATTCACAGATTGATCTGGAAAGGGTGCATTCTTTATAACATACAACAATAAGTAAAAGAAAATTTTGAGCATTATGATATAACGTGTATGTATTTAATAGTATGAGAAAAACTTGAAAGTTTACCTTCAAGCTCACTTGCATTTGTCAAACTCTCCTCTAAAAATGAGTGTTCTGCTCTTCATCCTAGCATGATTCTTGTCCATTCAATCCATATTAACAATTTTCTTTTTGCTACAACTGAAGTTAGGAAAATCTGGCGTTTGAAACAAATGAGTTGATGGTGAACCTCCACCTTGTCGCCCTGAAGTATGAAGATACTTACCAGGTACTGATGTCAAGTATTAGTGAAGTCATAATGCGAAAGTTAATTGAATGCATGTAATATGGATGCCGTAATTTAATGGGTATTTTTGTGTTTATCTTGTTTATCTTTCTTGTCTGCTTCTCAAGGTCTAATTAACATCTTGTGCTTCTTGTTTTGTAGTAGGGGATGATAGAAAAAACACTTCAATTTGTAGTTCATTTTCTCTCTCCTCTTGAATCTCTCCAATTTGGAGGGTTTGTTCTCTCTCCTCATATTGAGTTTATTTTGAGCTATCCCCTACTCTACCTCACTTCCCTTTACCTTACCTTTGCCCCTAAAAACTACCAAAAGCACTTTAGATGTTTATCCCTTCCTTAACTTTACTTCCTCCTCTACCAAATCAAAGTGGTTTGTTGCTCAACTCTCTCAGTGTATATAATATGAATGAAATGGGCTAAAATCCACTTAAGTGGACAGTGCTATTGTCCATTGGACTTTTTATTTATTGGATTTGAGTTGAGTTTCGTGCTAGTTTGTGATACACACAAGTTACTTATCTCTAGTATATCGTAGGTCATCCCTCTCATGTCTGTGTAACTATTAGTGCATCAATCTGACATCATTCTACTGTATTATTTATGGGCTGTCTTTGACATCAATCTACTATATCATTTTGGGTCTGTCTTTGACATCTTTCTACTCTATCAGTCATGGATTGTCTTTCTCTTGTGTTGGATAAGCCAAGAGAGGAAAAGAAAGAACCTACATGATCCTTGGTGTTTTACATGTGTCATTATTCTAAGCAGGAACAAGACCAAACATAAGAAGAAAGAAAATAGAAGAAAACATAGGCCTTAGCGGAAATCATTCACTTCTAACGTAGATCTATTATTTTAAATATCCCTAATGTGGTTGATGTATCAGCCAATATATCTTTTTAATAAGCCTTGCTGCAAAAGGATATGATCTTAGAGACTGCTTGGTGACTTACTTATTTTGACTTATTATAAGTAGCTTTTTTACTTGTAAGATATCAATGTTATGTTAGGGGAGGGTTAACATCTTTTTACTTGTTACTCATTTAAGTAGGGAAAAAGTAAGTTGAGATTTCTCAACTTATAAAATTAGTTTTCCTTATTTAGTCCAAAAGACATAAATATGCTCATAGTCCCTTTAATTCTCCAACAATGGCTCTTAAAGTTTCTTTTGCTCGCATCCTTCCTCAATGTGGCATTGTTAAAGTGCGTTCCAAAAAATAAAATTGATTTATTAATTAATAATTTTATTGAAAATTATTTGTTTTAATATGAAACTACTTAAATGGTGTCAATATTTGTAATCACTAACAATAAATAATATGATATAAAAAAGTTGTATAATAAATAAAAATTTATTTTAATTAAAAATCTTATTACTATAGAATAAAAATTTTCTAATTAACTATATAGTTAATAAATAAATTTATTATTAATTATTAATTTATTAAATTTAATTAAACAGTGTCAATTTTAGAAATTAATAACAATGATATATAAAAATATATAAAATATAAAAATGTATCTTAATTATGTATATTATTATTATTTGATAATTATTATATTCAAGTAATTAGTTAATTAATAAATAAATGTATTAATAATCATTATTTTTATTATATTCAAGTAATTAGTTAATTAAGAAATAAAATTTTAATAATTGTTATTTTTATTAATAATCATTATAAAAATAATACAATCATTAATTAAATAGTGCTATTATTAGTAATTATTAATTATAAACAATAAATAATGTGTTATATAAAAATATACATAATATATAAAAATGTATTTTAAATATTATTTTATTATTATAAAATAATATTAATAATTTAATTAATAACTAAAAATTAGTTACATAATGATATACAACAATAAGTAGTTGCCAAACTTGCTCTTAATATCTGTTAATGCTTTGGTAATTTTTTTGGCGATATATCATGATTTTTTCATTATATCATGTGATATTTCGAGCAGTGAAATGTGGTCCTAGTGTTGCAATAAGTGATCCCAAAGTTGCAATATGGGTTTGGGCTTTTAATTTTTTAAATTTATTTTAAAAAATTAGTTTGGATTTATGGTTCAATTTAAGTTTAGAAAACCAAAAATATCTAAGTGTGTACAAGACCTTGAAAAAGCATTGTAGCTCAAATAAGACCAAATTCTTTTGCAAAAAAATTTGCAAAAGGCACCACATTTGTCTTTGGTGCATGAAGTACGAGCATTAAGTTGCCTTGAATATAACTTTACCAGTTGAAGGGCTTTCCAGTCATTTACAATATTAAGGGTTTATTTCAAGTTTTTACATTACTTAAAATATGACCGTCATTACTTAAAAGATGACCGTTAAATTCTTGATTCGTAATCAACCCTAAATCAAGAGAGCGATTTTTATATATTATGTATATTTTTAGTTATTAATTAAATAACCAAAAACTCTCTTCTCGATGTGCTGCGCTCATTGATTGCGATCTCCATCTCCTCCGTTTTTGCTGCGCCTTCTCTCCGCATTGAATGGCGTCTACAGATAACCCCCCCCTCTAGATTTTGACTTGAACATTGGAGATAGCCGCCAAGCTGACGATTTTGGTCATTTATTCTCATCTATGCGCGAAAATCTTAGTAAGCATCCTCTGGATCCCACTGAGAGCAGTAAGAACCTGATGGTTTCAATTTTGACTGATGAAGAGGGGCTTATGTTGATTTGATGCTTCATATGGATAAAAAGATGGAAACTTTGTTTCGATTTCGAAAAAATGATGTCTACATCATTGGCTATTCAACTCTTAGAAAGGAGAAAGGAAAACACATTTGGTTTGAGCTACAAAATGGGGAGAATGTCCATTACATTACAAATTCTACATTTCTTAGATTCTCTGGATCTTATATTGATTTAGAAAGAATGTCTCATAGTGGTTTATATGGGTTGGAGGTGGGTAGTATGAAACTGAAACGTACCCTCTATCCTCTTCAGTCCAATAAGCATGATATGAAGGCAATTGCCAAGAGCCTTATTATTATAGTTGTAATGGTGGCGGAATCAATCAGATTCAAGTTGGTTTTCAATGATATCATGACATCGTTTCAGTTAGGTTTTAAGATCGGTGAGTTACACAATCTTATGATAAAAAACTGGGATACCGCATCAAAACAGCTGGTGGCAAGAAAAGAACATATCGTCATTGGTCTCAAAGTTTGTTCTGTTGCAACTGTCAAAGAACAAATTTTTATGTGCAAGCATCAGAAAGATGAGGATGATGATAACACAGGCAAGCCAAAGAATGGTGATAACATGGGCAAGGCAAAAATTCCACAATCCAGGTTTTCCTAAGAGTACTAAGATATAATTTTGACGAAGGGAGTGGGTAAGGATGTGAATGGGCCAAGCAAAATTCTCAGGATCACTTTGATTGAGCCTAGGCAGATTTGCAAAGGCACGCACACAACCACACAGACACACATGCACTCACGCGTGTGCACGCATAAAGGCACAGGTATGTTTATATTTATATATAAAACAGTTTTTTTCCTGATATTCGGGTAGACATACACAAAGACACAGGTATGTGCGTATTTATAATACAGTCTTTCCCCCTGGATATTCAATTCTAACTTCTAACTAACATTCAAATGTTGTTGCTAATTTCCAGCTAGAGAGCCCAATTGGAGATTCCATGTGAAGAAGTCTCCCACTACTAGTGAAAAATTTATTTTAACTATTTATTTACTATGATACATATCATACGAATTGTCTGAGCATAGGTTAACCAAGATTCATCCAGTCTTTGCTGCTTTTTAATAACTCTGTCTCTTTACCATCTAGTTGACCTTTGTCTCTTCTTTAAATGGGCGTTCACTGATACCTGGTTTTGGTTGGATATTGTGTCCTTTCTTTTGTCTTTGGCTGATAGGAGGAATTGCGTTGAAGCTTCTAGTCAGAGCTCACTAAAGCCAGAGTCGGCAGATACAACTTCTGTTGTTAGTTTCTCAGTATGGAACTACTTATCATTTCTTTTGTTAGCAGGTCATCCATGTTTGTAGCCACCCAATTCAATATACTCCCTTCTTTGGTCCATCTGTGTTACTTTTATCTCTTTCTCTCAACAGACCTTATCCATTGGAGTGGGGTTGTACCTTCCCCTACCAATCCATTCGATGTTAGGGTGCAGGACAGGGTCTGCCACCATATGATGAGACTCATTCCGTTCATTATATGCTGGGAACATATGATGAGGAGAAATATTTATTTGTGCCTGATGACACGGTGGATGACTACTGAACGGAGGTATGATTTTGGGCAGTTTCATTCCTCAAAGACGTTCTTCGATGAGAAGAAGCAGAGAAGGCTCTTGAGGGGATGGCTGAATGAATCTGATAGCGTGGCTGACAATGTGGCAAAATAGTGTTCTGGTATTCAGGTACATAAACATGTATGCAACTTCAGAATTGATTCAAAATGTTGTTTTCTGCGTTACAGCAATAGAGTAAGTGCGAATAAGCAAAGCCTATGTCTGGTAAAGTTTGCTATCATACTTGAGTTATAGTAACGTCCAGTCTCTATAATGTGGATCTGCATAATGAGGGACTTTATTACTCATTTTCATAATTTTCGTTATGTTTGAAGCAGATTGTCCCAATGGTAGTTACTTAGATACCAACAGGAAACAGCTTGTGCAGTGGCCTATTCAAAAGCTTTGATCATTTGGAGGAAAACAAACACATTTCCAAGACATTGAGCCCATGCAAGGGGATCTAGTTGAGGTCAGAGGCCTAAAAGCTTATGAGGTCAGTATATTTGCTAACTTCAACTTTTAGTTAATATTATGAATCTTGTCATGATTTTATTGATAATGCTAGAAATTAACAGGTAGATGTTAAAATAGAATTTGAATTGCAAAACTTGAAGGTGGCTGAGCTTTTCGATGATAATTGGATTTTAGACGCAGCAGTGCTTTGTCGTGACATAGGTTCTTACTTCTTAGGTTCATGGAAAGAGTGGCCCTTTCGGGTTACTCATGTTGGCTTCACATAATCCAAAGGAATATAAAGCTATTTCTTTCACAAATTTCAAATCTGGTGAAGATTACAAGCTCCTTATGTGCTCAGACCAGAGAAGGTATAGTTTGTGCATATAGTTATCATATCAAACGCATAAGTATAATAATATAAGATGCTCTTTTTGTTAATGAAATTTGATCTGGTTAATTGCTTGCTGCCAGAAACCAATAAATTTATCAGGTCCAAATGCTTAGGATTAATGGGTCCAAAAAATAAAAAAATAAATAAAAATAAAAAATAAAAAATTCTTCTTTGTTATATAAATTGTCAGATAACCATTTGATCAAGTCTTTGCTTAACCAAAATAGGTCATCCCTGAGAGCAGAAAGTATACTAGCTAGCATATGGAGCCCTTGTGGACACGGACATAAAAGAAGATGGCAAGATATTTGGTAAGTCCTCCTTATTAGCATTAGGATTAATTGTGAATGGACTCTCTAGAAGTTGTATTGTTGCAGATAGACCCTTGAGTGATTTTTTAAACACTTTTACCCTCGATCAGTAGGTCTATTTGTCAAAAACAATTTATTATGGGGTTCTAAGTCCGTGGTTTCTGGTTGGAAGTTTGAGTCGATGTCCAGAAGATTGGAGAGTGATTCAAATCGGTGCTCTTTCTGCTAGTAGTTCAAGTGATGCTTTTCGTAAGGTTTCCTCTGATAGAGACTTTCCATCACTTGGAGCTGAAGAAGCATGAATTTGTGCGGGCCTGGCATCAGCTCAGCAAGTAACAGCTTTCAATGGACTGCAGACTGCAGCCTGCGATTATGGCATCCACTGGCTCCAGCACTATGTGTGGATTAAGCATGGCTGAGATATTGGCTCAGGCACCATCAAAGGCTCCTAGTGCTCCACTGTTAATGTATCAAAACTATTACTTGTATTACACAGGGGTAATCATTGGTTTACACTAATTTTTGTTCCTATGTTTTTCTAGCTATCCAATGAGAATGAAAGGTGTAAAGAGCCGACTCTTATGCAGTACAACAAGCTGATATCGGTAACATCTTCAATATATATGAATTCCTCTGTTCACAGAATATTCTTTGAAAATAGCATGCATGATTTACATGTACTTGTTTAGCAGTTGTCCTTTCCTTATTTTTTTAAAATTCTAGTTATTATTGAGTGTTCGATGATATATGCAACAATTAGCTGGTGTATGATTTCTTAGACACCTTTCATCTATATTTTCATTTATTTTACGCTAATTTTTAAAACATAAATTATGTATATATCAATCACCTTCTAGGAAAACTAAGATCAAATGGTTAGATGTAAGATATAACACAACTACTGAAGTTTTGGTTAGGGCCATGTGAATTTGCTATAGTTATGCTTTTGAATGTTTTTACGTAACTTTCTAGGATGGTATTATTTTTGTTCACTATTGGATCTATGCAATTGTTGTTCTTGTTAGTTTTGTTATTTTTTCAATGTCAATCTAATCTCCATGCAACTTGCTTCATAAGCTACATTCTTGTCAAATGGCATATCTTCTTTTGCTGATCAAGTGGACTTCACCTTAGAATGCATTTAGTAGGATGCTGACAGGGAAGGCTAGTGCTGGAATAGGGAAGTGTCCTTTAGATGAATTTTTTCCTAGGAAATTGTACAGGGTAATAGGAAATGTTACCTGTATAATGAATCTTAATGTGCAGTACCTGAGCATGCAATATGCAATGAATGTTTCTGTGCCCCTTAAAGGGAAAGAGCCCACATCCCAACCCAATCCAAGCAGTGGCAACTGCACAGGATGGTGCATGCACACACAAAGGTTACAAAAGGAAGATGATATGTTGCTAGAATACTTACAGGTTTGATATTGTATTATTTATTGTGTGTCCATGTCGGGTAACTGCACATTCTTAAGGCTAATGGACATGGTATTTTCTTGTTGGGCAAGATATAAACATTTAGAGGGAGCTAGGGATCTCATCTGCCCTGCATGTGTCTTGACTAATTGTAAGCCTATCACTTCTGTTGGTGCATCCAGGGTCCCCTGTGGCACATGACCAAACCATCTGAGATGAATATCTCATTTTATCCTCAACAGGAGCAACCTCTAACTTTCTGCAAGTGCACTCCTTTCTTTTCCTATCTCTTATATTATGCCCACTCGTCCATCATTTCATTCTCATTTCTGCTTCACATCTTTTGCACATGTAGTTTCTTAATCGTGGGTTTTCGGCCGTATGTTGTTCTATAAAATTCTCCTTTCAACTTCAGAGGTATTTTATGATCACAAATAACCTATATGTTTTTCTAGAAAAAGTTTTTGCGAGCTTGTTCACTTTCAGGTTTGTGTGATCAGGAGCTGGAGAAAGAGTTTTTCATTGTTACTAGCATGGGAGCTAACTATTCTCGTATGATGTTCTTCTTGTAGTTTTGTATTATAGAAGGCCCAGAGACAATCCACGATTTTATGCAAATGCAGCTGCAAGAAATTCAAGACAATATAAGAAGTCGACGGAACAAAATATACCTTCATGGAAGAGGAAAATATTTTCTGCACTACTTATATTGTTTCATATCGTTGTCTTTCATGAATTCAAAAAGAATTTTGCTACTTGCATTAGAAAATAATCTATTACTTAAAAAGAAATTTCGCTAAACTCCTCTTGGGATTTATGAAATTAAAGGAAAGAAAAAAAATGAAGTCATCTAGTTACTGTTGATGCCTACCTGTAATAGTTCACATCGAAATGGATATTGAAATGCATTTTTCTTTTCATTTGTCTTTCCTTTTTCCTGATTGCAGGTGAGGAGATTACAAGTGCAACAACGTATAAAAAGTGCAGATTTTATTGATGAGAACGGATAGGAAAATGAGATGCCTGATAGTATTCCATTCATCAACACCTTGGTGACATGCTGAAAGTTATCTAATTATTTTTTTTATCTTATTGGATATTTGTATTATGTAGAACTTTGCTGACCCTTTTGGATATTTGCTGTATCAGCCACCAAGGACCTTGAAGCAGCTACATCTAACATCATTCTCCTTCATTTGTTGGGTAATAGACTTTGGCGCCCTTCTTGCACTAATTGCAAGGTTATGATAATTTTGTTTTTCTGTTGGTTTAGTCTTGAGTCTTACTAGCAGGCAGGTTCTGCCTTTTCACAGTTCTGCTTCTTCCTACCTTTTAGTCTTCAGTTAATTATACCATCAACTATTCCATTCATCCCCGCTATGGTGACATGCTGAAAGTTATCTAATGATATTTTTTATCTTATTGGATATTTGTATTGTGTAGAACTTTGCTGACTCTGTTGGATATTTGCTGTATCAGACACCAAAGACCTTGAAGCAGCTACACCTGACATCATTCTCTTTCTTTTATGTGGTTATAGACTTTGGCACCCTTCTTGCACCAATTGTAAGCTTATGATAATTTTGTTTCACTGTTGGTTTAGTCTTGAGTCTTACTAGCAAGCTGGTTCTGCCTTTTCACAGTTCTGCTTCTTCCCACCTTTTAGTCTTCAGTTCATTACCTAGCTTAGTTTTCAGCTAGCCATACTATAACTTGTTCGCATGTCTACATTTATCTTATATTATGGATTCCTATAATCATTAGAAGCTACAGTATCAAATCATATGGAGCAAAAACTTCTAAATGTCATGTTACATAATTCATTTATAGCAAATATTCTTTTCCAGATTTTATGCATTTTCTACATTGGTTCTTTTTTAAATTTCGTCAACCTTCATGACCTTATGACCATCTGCATATTGGTAACCTAAATAATTGTATTGCTTTAAAGCTTACAAATGCATATAGGTGATGCTTGAGGAATGCCTCAGAGATTCGTTTTGAATTATTATTTTTTTTCAGGTATATGCGTCTTTTGGAATATAAAATACATACGTCAAGTTTATAAAAATGAAGATTTATTGATGTGCACTGGCGTTACTCATTTTACTATGTTTGGATGTCCACTACGGTTTCATTTGTTTACTTCTAAGTTCATATACACAGTTAGCGAAAAGTGCAACGTCTTCCATCTGAATGTTATGGACAGTGATAGTTGTCGAAGTAAACCTGCTCTGATCTGTATATGTCATAATAAAATGTATGAATCTATTTTGCTGTTAAATGCTCTCCACAATTCCTTATAAAGTGTACTTGATTATAATTTGTTTCTAATCGACACAACTATTTATGATTTTACTTATTGTACTCACCCTTTGACATTCTTATCCTGTCCGAAAATGTAAGCTTCAATCTGTTTCTGCGGCTTGAGCTGAAATTAGGCTTGGGTGGAACATCCTAGAAAGATTTTATACGAAACATGCATTGGCTTCTGCAATTAAGGTTGGCTTGTAACAGAAAAATATTGTTATGTAATTACATGATGGTTCTGGCAATGACTGTAGTTAGCACTGTGTGTAGAAAACTGACCTGCAAATTAACAATGCATGCGAAAGTTAGTTTGATGCCTCCTGCTTTTATTATGTGATTGGTATTACTTTTGAATTAATTTGGTAGAAATGATTGACTAATGGCAATGTTGGCCTATTTACATATTTTATTTTGCGGATGCAAGCATGTCAACTCGAACTTATGGCTAGTATTTATTAGTGGTTGACTTTTTAATGTCGTGGTTAGTTCTGCTTCTGAATCATTGCTTGCCATATTATTTCATGAAAATATAATTGACGTTACTGGTTCTAGATCTGTTAAGATAACAAAGACACACATTTACCTCTCTTTGCAAGTTACTAATCCACTTGTAAGATACAATTGACAAATCGGTTAGTAGCTTAAACATGTTCATTACTTTTCAGGTTCAGAACTATGTGGAAGGTCTCTGTTGGATCCTGTGATATTACTGCAAAGGTGTTTGCTCCTGGCGATGGTGAATTCTATTGATATCTCTAAAATAATTGGTGATTTTCTCCTTCAACTAGAAACCATCACTAATTAAGCAACACAGGTGTATTCTAAGCCATTATTACTTGTGTATCACTTACCAAATAATAAGAATGTGATGGCCTGTTTTGTATGTGTTCTACTTTCCATTAGATTGGATATGGCAGGAAAAATTATGGGACAGGAACAGTTTTGCATGTTTATGCTTTATAATCATTTGGTGCCTCGTAAAATTGTTTTGTTTCAGGTTTTAACTTATCATTATGCCCTTTTTGCGTCTGATCTTAAAAATGTGGCAAATATGGAGATTACGTTTTTCCCCGGGCAGCCATTTAAACCTTTTGATCAGCTAATTGGAACATTACCAGCTGCAAGATTGGTTGATATTGAGAGTCATTTTTTATCAAAGTTTCTTATGAAG
>JBAKGM010000326.1:38849370-38860288 GCA_037177215.1 Asparagus racemosus
GTATTAGGAAATTTTATTATTTTTTAGAAATATATTTTTCTTAAAAATACTTTATTATTTTAAAATTAATATAACTCAAAAAAATATTATTTTAAAAAATAACATATTACTCTAAAAGTAGATATATTATTAAATAATTTAGTTTTTAAAAATATATTATATTATTCTAAAAAATAATACATTTTAGAATAATAATATATGTTTTAAAAAATAATATTTTGCAAAACATTTGTTTTGAAAATATTATTTTATGAAAAAATATTCAATGAAAAATAATATTCTTTAAAAGAATAATATTGATGTTTTTCTAGAATAAATATACTTTTCCAAATACTTAATATTTTTAAAATTAACTTTTTAAAATAAATTATCTTATAAAAATATTATCTAAGATATTGCTTTTAGAAAAAATTTGAGGAAAAATATTTGTAAATAACGTTTTATTTGAAAACGTTTTTGAAGAAATTATAATAATAATTGTTTTTAAAAAGATTATTTCACATCCTTGCTATTTTTTTGAAATATTAAATAATAATTTTGATTTGTAATAAATTTGAGTTAGTTGTAATTGTGACTTGCGGTCATTTTTGACATAAGTCATTTATTGCAACTAAGGATTATTTTGCAACTAATGATTATTTTGCAATTGTAGTTGTAACTATAACTGTGAGTTGCAACAAAGTAAACAAAATATTCCTCCTCGTGGAAGAGGTAAACATTATCTGCAATACTTATGTTGTTTCATATCCTTGTCTTTCATTAATTCGAAAAGAATTTTGCTACTTGCATTAGAAAATAATCTATTACTTCAAAAGAAATTTCGCTAAACTCCTCTTGGGATTTATGAAATTAAAGCAAAGAAAAAAAAATGAAGTCATCTAGTTAGTGTTGATGCCTACCTATAATAGTTCACATAGAAATGGATATTGAAATGCATTTTTTTTTTCATTTGTCTTCCTTTTTTTTAATCGCAGGTGAGGAGATTGCAAGTGCAACAATGTATGAAAAGTGCAGATTTTATTGATGAGAACGAATAAGAAAATGAGATGCCCGCTATGCCATCAACTACACCATTCATCCCCACTATGGTGACATGCTGAAAGTTATTTAATGATATATATTTTTAATCTTATTGGATATTTGTATCGCGTAGAACTTTGCTGACCCTATTGCATATTTGCTGTATCAGACACCAAAGGCCTTGAAGCAGCTACACCTGACATCATTCTCTTTTGTTTCTTGGGTAATAGACTTTGGCACGCGTCTTGCACCAATTGCAAGCTTATGAAATTTTGTTTTTCTGTTGGTTTAGTCTTGAGTCTTACTAGCAAGCTGATTCTGCCTTTTCACAGTTCTGCTTCTTCCTACCTTTTAGTCTTCAGTTAATTATGCCATCAACTATTCCATTCATCCCCACTATGGTGACATGATGAAAGTCATCTAATGATATTTTTTATCTTATTGGATATTCGAATCGTGTATAACTTTGCTGACCATGTTGGATATTTGCTGTATCAGACACCAAAGACCTTGAAGCAGCTACACCTGACAGCATTCTCTTTCGTTTCTGGGGTTATAGACTTTGGCGCCCTTCTTGCACCAATTGTAAGCTTATGATAATTTTGTTTTTCTGTTGGTTTAGTCTTGAGTCTCACTAGCAAGCTGATTCTGCCTTTCCACAGTTCTGCTTCTTCCTACCTTAGTCTTCAGTTAATTACCTAGCTTAGTTTTCAGCTAGCCATATTATATCTTGTTCACATGTCTGCATTTATCTTATATTATGGATTCCTATAATCATTAGAAGCTACAGTATCAAATTATATGAAGCAAAAACTTCTAAATGTCATGTTACATAATTCATTATTAGCAAATATTCTTTTCCAGATTTTATGTATTTTCTACATTGATTCTTTTTTAAATTTCGTCAACCTTCATGACCATCTGCATATTGGTAACCTAAATAATTGTATTGCTTTAAAGCTCACAAATGCATAGAGGTGATGCTTGAGGAATGCCTCAGAGATTTGTTTTGAATTGTTTTTTTTTTTCCAGGTACATGCATCTTTTGGAATATATAATACATATGTCAAGTTTATAAAAATGAAGATTTATTGATACGTACTGGCGTTACTCATTTTACTATGATTTCATTAGTAGTGTAGAGCTGGACTTTCCATCTCTTAAAAATAACAAATATAAGGCTGGATGTTTGGATGACCTCTACGGTTTCATTTGTTTACTTCTAAGTTCAGAAAAGCTAAAGTGCGATGTCTTCCATCTGAATGTTATGGACAGTGATAGCTGTCAAAACAAACCTGCTCTGAACTTTATATGCCATAATAAAATGTGCGAATCTATTTTGCTGTTAAATGTTCTCCACAATTCCGTATATTGTACTTGATTATAATTTGTTTCTAATCGACTCAACTATTTATGATTTTATTTATTGTACTCACCCTTTGACATTCTTGTCCTGTCTGAAAATGTAAGCTTCAATCTGTTTCTGCGGCTTGAGCTGAAATTAGGCTTGGGTGGAACATCCTAGAAAGATTTTATACGAAACATGC
This sequence comes from Asparagus racemosus, assembly GCA_037177215.1. NCBI lineage: Eukaryota > Viridiplantae > Streptophyta > Magnoliopsida > Asparagales > Asparagaceae > Asparagus > Asparagus racemosus. Next base: position 38,851,938 of record JBAKGM010000326.1, read on the forward strand.
ATTGGCTTCTGCAACTAAGGTTGACTTGTAACAGAAAATTACTGTCATGTAATTACATGATGGTTCTGGCAATGAATTTAGTTAGCATCTGTGTGTAGCAAACTAACCTGCAATATTAACAATGCATGCGAAAGTTAGTTCGATGGCTCCCGCTTTTAGTATGTAATTGGTATTACTTTTGAATTATTTTGGTAGAAATGATTGACAAATGGATTTGTTGGCCTATTTACATAATTTATTTTGTGGATGCAAGCATGTCATCTTGAACTTATGGCTAGTATTTTTTAGTGGTTGACTTTTTCATGTTGTGGTTAGTTCTGCTTCTGAATCATTCCTTGCCGTATTAGTTCACAAGAATATAATTGACATTACTGGTTCTAGATCTGTTAAGATAAGAAAGACACACATTTACCTCTCTTTGCAAGTTACTAATCCATTTGTAAGATGCAATTGAAAAATCGGTTAGTGGCTTATACATGTTCATTACTTTTCAGGTTCAGAACTATGTGGAAGGTCTCTGTTGGATCCTGCGTATTACTGCAAAGGTGTTTGCTCCTGGCGATGGTGAGTTCCATTGATATCTCTAAAATAATTGGTGATTTTCTCCTTCAAGTAGAAACCATCACTAATTAAACAACACAGGTGTATTCTAAGCCATTATTACTTTTGTATCACTTACCAAATAACAAGAATGTGAAGCCTGTTTTGTATGTGTTCTACTTTCCGTTAGATTGGACATGGCAGGGAACGTCACATGACGGGAACAGTTTTGCATGTTTATGATTTATAATCATTTGGTGCCTCGTAAAATTGTATTGTTTCGGGTTTTACCCTTATCATTATGCCCTTTTTGCGTCTGATCTCAAAAATGTGGCAGATATGGAGATTACGTTTTCCCCGGGCAGCCATTTTAAACCTTTTGATCAGCTAATGGGCACATTACCAGCTGCAAGATTGGTTGTATTGAGAATCATCTTTTATCAAAGTTTCTTAGGAAGTCTTCATCTTCCTCCATTGAGTGTATAAATAGTAGTCTTTCCTGCTTTTGTGTAGCTCCAATGCACTGCCGAAGCTGTACGGGTCATTGATGACTGACCCAAATTCACCTTTAAAAGAATTTTATCCAAAAGGTAGTGTTGATTGAACTGGAATCTTCTATCCATTTGCATTATTCTCTGTTCTTCATGTCGATTGACCATTTTGCCTGCAATGATGGAAAAAGTATGGTGATGCCCTATCCGCACCACTTTTATGATTAAATTTAATGCTAGCTATAAGTTCTTTTTTGTGCATTTAATTATAAGGATATTTAAAATTATAGATAGTTATTTTAGTCTAAATTTGACAGAAAAATGAAATACTACATACATATGCATATATATCGAGTTAATTATTATTGAATTAGGATTTTGATAATTTAATACTAATTAGAAGAAACCTATCTGAATGTTATGTGGTTCTAACTATAATATTTTAATTTCTGTTTAAAGAATTCAATTAAATTTATTATCTAATTAGAATTAACCTACTTGAATATTATGTGGTGTAATTTTATTCTCTATTATAATTAGAATTCAATATTAATTAGAAGAAACCTACTTGAATATTATGTGGTTCTAATTATAATTCAATGAATTAGAAATGTGTCTTCTATTTTTTTTAAACATCAAACATGCTAAAAAAAATTTAAGAAAGGAAATTGCAAAATTCAAAGTAAAATTCAATATCTTATGGAAGAAGTTCATCATCTCTAAGAAAACTTGTTACTATCATATAGGGTGGTAAATGTTCGAATCGAATTGAATACTAAGATGTTCATATTTGTATTTGTTTAAAATTATCGAATTCGAATGTAAGCTCTAATGTTCATATCTAGAGTTTTTCGAATTTGAACTACTTGGTATTTGATAAACATTCATGTATATTTATCGGATATCAAAGTATATTCATTCCGCTAAAGAATTTAATTTTCAAATAGTATTTAAATTCATAAATGAAAAACTGTTCCTTCGTAATATATGATGTGTATATATATTTAAATCTAAATTTTTATTAGAGAACATATTTAAGATTATTTTTAAAATTAGTACGTAAAACTTAAGTAGAAATGGTAAGTGGGTTAAATATATGACAGCATATGTGCAATAATACAAATAGTAAGCAATCATAATTTAAAAGAATATTTGATAGGCAAACAAATCGAATATACATTTGGTTAAATTCTATACATTAGTAAATTTGAATACTAAAAATATTTATTTAGTGGTAAATGAAATATCGAATCGAATATGACCGAATAGTTACTCAAACAATTATCGAACTATTTGTTAATTATTTTTTTTATTTTCACCCCTACCTATATGAATCATGTATTGAATACAGAACTACGACTTAAACTGGTTTTTTTTCCCATTTGTCTTTCCTTTTTTCTGATTGCAGGTTAGATATTAGGTATAGTGACTAAAATGCCCTCGATTCATCGTAAATGTCGGCCAGTAGATTAAACAACTCAGCTGGCCGCATCACCTGCCCCTCAAAACTGTCCTATTTTTTAGTCATCCCGGCATTTCTCTTACAAAATCACTGACGGACAGATGGTTAAAAGGCGAAAACTGCGTAGAGGCCTCTCTTCGACCCAGCATTATGAAATATCTTTCCTTTTCTTATTTCTTACATTTTTTTCATGGTTGTGTGATTTTCCTTTTTTTGGTCCATGATAAGTTTGGCATTAACAGTTGCATATAATTTGAATATGGAAGTATCCAAGGATTTACTTCCAATTTATTTAGAATATAGTGGATCACATACCAATTGCCACCTCAACTTTTTTTCACTTTTTATGGTTAAATAAGATTTTTTTTAATACATAATGATGAAAATTTAACAAATTAAACTCAGGGCAAGAGCCAGCATTTTGGAGAGTATATATTATAAATACATTGTTATACTTAATACTTCGTTACTCATGTATACATTTCTGTAAATTGTAATACTTTATATATTTATCTGATCAAACAAAAAAAAAAATCTCTCATTCACACGCCCAAACACTAAAGCATTCCATGTAACTTTGTTTTTTCATAGGCATTAACCTTTTTATTTTGAAAGCTCTCTTTAATTTTTCAAACCAAAACTAGCGTGTTTAGTTGAATAAATTTTAGAAAACAAATATTCTCACTAAAAAGCCCAAACATTGCCGTACATTATTAAGGAGAGTCCTTAATTACAAAGTACTCAACTCCACATTTGATCATTTGCTAACGAGCAACCTCCCAAATCAATACAATATCCGTTATCTCGTCCTCTGAAAATGGATTCAGAAATATCAAGTAAGAAATGTTTAACTTAGATTTCATAGCGGAGACAACATCCATCACAATTTAAAACTCCATACCCAAAACTAAAATTTTCAAAACCCTCTCAAATCTCAACTCAAGCGGAAACTTTTTCCAAACAGAGAAATCAACATTACTCGAACACATCTTTATCAACCTTTTTTTTTGTTGCTTTTACCTCTCTCTCTCTCTCTCTCTCTCTCTCTCTCTCTCTCTCCCTTAGCGGTTTTCATAATAAAGAAAAAGTTCAGTAACAAAAGTAGAAGATAGCCACTAATTTAGGGTGATTGAAGTTAGTGTCACTTTCTTATTGAACTGAAGTATGCGAAGCTGCCGCTTTGAGCATGCAAAAAGTTTCCACTTCGGCCATGTTTTTAGAAAAATGAGGTTTCTCGGTCATTTGCACTATTCACATTTCCGTGAGGGTCCCCATAACATTGTTTTCTTTTTCTTTTTTATTCTACCGAACATATGGTTACGAAAGTCTCATAAGAAACCCATTTCTTATAGGCTTAGTCGAACTTGAATACCCTGCAGTGTCATCTACCTTGCACACATGTACTCCCCGTTTATATTTGACTGCAATTAAATATCCTAAAGTTTCTAAAAGTTATATTTTCTACCCTCGGATATGCAAACATGAGAATTTTCTCCAAAATTTCTCACGCGACAATCACATGCTACTTTTAGAATAGTTTAACCTTTTTTTTAAATTTTATGTTTAGACCTATCAAAATTCTATTTTAAATCTATCCTAAATTTTTTCATAAAATAAGATTTTGACAGGTTTAACTATTTATTAAAAAAAGAAATAATAGTTAAAATACTTTAACAATAGCATGTGAGTATCACAAGAGAACTTTCGAGGCAAAGTGATAGCGTTCGCATAGATGAGGGTACTAAAGTGCAAATTTTAGAAATTTTAGCGCAGCCAAATACACCGGAGGCCCGGAGGAAATATGTTATCACGTTATCACTTTAGTACCCTCATCTAAAATTATAAATAAGCCTCAACAAATTTTGATAGAAAAAAATGCGGTGCAAAAGTATATGTGAAAGAGTAGCCTATATCTGAATCATGTACTAAAAATCAATATTATGTACGAAAAATTCTAACCGCTGAAATCAAAACGTGTCATATTTCAAGTAAATAATCACTTTTCTAAATAAATAATTTCCTAGAGTTTCCAACTCTACATTTTCCCAGTTTTTACAAAGGGATCTAGATGTTCTCAAATTAGGTGGTAATTAGAGAGTATCTAATTCTTTCAATGTGTTAGCATCATTCTCAAATTTTATAGATCAGATCATGCCACGTAGGTTTTTCACTTTCATAAAAAGTGGTCTGATTATGCTACAGTAATAATCATAAATCAAGAAAACCTCGTGGGAAAGTTTTGCAACTCATCATAGACGAGGACCTTAACTTAAAACTTGAATTTTGCAAACCATGATCAAGATATTGAACTAAAACTTGTCGTTTGCCATCCCATCACCAAGAGAAAAGTACCATCAATTAAAATTTTTCAGTTTGCGGGACTGTAGTTTGTCCAAAATTTGAAGTTCATGCTTACTAAGCAGACACTATCTAAGAGCATGATTCTTAATTTTGGATTATTATCCATTTGGCTTATAATACACAAATTGATTATAAACCAAGTGGATTTTAAGCCAAAGTGTTTGGTAAATTAAGTAGATTATAACCTATTTTTCAATAGTAAAATGTTTGGCGAATGTGTGGTTTATAAGCCATTGTTATTGTTAAAATGACCAAAATGTATTTAACGAGTTAGAAAGAGAAAAATTGAGGCTTAGGATTTTATCAAATAGTAAACCTAAATAATCCATTTGCTAAACATGTCAAAGTAGCTTTATAAACCAAAAAAGGAGCTTATAAGCCAAACTGCTTGCCAAGCATGCTCTAAATACAACATTGCAAGCAGATTGGGAGTGCTGAGTAATAATGAAAACCTAAACACATACAAGCAGAATTTTTTCTTCCAATGTAAGATTACTGCTCAACATACAAGTGACTAATTATACCAATAACCCAGTAAAAAAACATTGGCATTCACACATTTACCAACTGGATTACACTGGTATAACAAGCAACATTGCTTTCCTCCAATGTCAATAATATTGCTTAACAATGTCAAGAATAGCTTGGTAAAACTACCATTCTCGAGTGTTTCAAAACATAACCGACTCAAAAAAAAAAGAAAAGGAAAAAAGAAAAAAAGACATTGGCTTGTACACATTCACCAACAGTTGGAGACTATACTGGCATATCAGAAGCAAAAGAATGTTTACGCCTTTGTTTATACACCTCTTCACACAGTACTGCACTAGATGAAATTCCGGAATATTATCAACAGCTCAATCGTAAAGAGATCAGTGGGTCCACCTCCAGAACATATACATCACAATGACTGTAAACGCCATACCAGCGTATGCTACCCACTTGTCTACTCGGTGCTTCCTCTCGATAAGCTTCAGAACGGAGTTGGACAACCCAACATGGTTGAGGACGTCCAGAGCTTTCCTTTGCGCTAACTGCAAACATGAATTGATATAAAGTAAATTTATGTCCTAATAGTGAAATTCTACGAGTTCATTCCAGAAAACTATCATGACTTCAGAGGGGTTCACACAAAACAAAAACTTCATTTATCGGAGACACCATGAACTTTCAAACGCAGAGAAAACTATCACAAGTTATTGACAATTATTGCTAATGGCGTTAGTTTCTTGGATTAAAGGTCTAAACTATAACTATAAATATCAATCAACCCACAAGATTTATAAGGGTAACATAGAAGACATAAAAATACGTAAAGAACAAAGTTGTCAAAAACATATCTGGTGCGAAGCACATAACAATGATGCTACGGTGAAACTAATTCATAATAGTTGCTCTATTAAAAAAGTCATGATAGTTCTTTGCAAAATGCCCCAGTATTCATGTTAGTCTTGTGAAATTTACATATTTTAACTTAAAAGGAATGTGGAAATTGAAAATTGTTCAACTTTTTGCAGTTTTTAGCTTTAAATTATTATTCAGAAGTAATTGAGATGAGATGTTGACAATGACTAGGAGATTGAGCCTGCCTTGAGACGATCCTTCTGCTCAGCATATTTGGAAAGAATAGCTACTCCAGTGGCATAGGCTTCTTCAATCATCATGTGGGAATTGCGGGCTGATTGCATTGCTTGAGCTTCATCATCGAAAATACTCAGAATGTGCTCACCGTCACCACTCTGCAAATATAATAAAGTTCAACCAACAATTATTCCTAAACCCAACAAGTATAAAATATCATGTTAAAAAGGTAGGTCCCATCCATGGTGATGTCATTTTCACTATAATAGGATGCCAAGAAAAAGAAAAACTACTATTCAAAAGTAAGACACTTTACCGCTCTCTGAATTAACTCTGCCCTCTCTTTAGCTTCCTGCATCCTACTCTGTTGGCGCACAGAAATTCTCTCCAGGCTTTCTTTCAAGGAATCACTCTCTCCTGCTAACTGTTCCACTTTTCTGAACCAAAACAGGAGAATGAATACATATCGTAGAAAACAATGCACTAACTTATGCATGTGATTTCAATACATAGTCCCGGACAGATAAATGTTTTCTCAAGCACCTAAGTGACTAGATCAGAATAGAAAACAAAAAAGAGACTTCTGAATACTGCAAATAACATCCAGCATAAAGACTTGTTACTGTAAAAACTTTATCCAAAAGTATACTTTTCAGAAAGGTCTGAAAGTTGAAATAAAACAGACAAATGGCAATAAAGAGGACGCCAACAAGGTGATCAGCATGAGGAAACATGTTACCCAAGCTTTTTACTCAAAACTATAGAATGATCGACCAGGCTTTCACCGCCAGTTGTTTAAACTTATACTTCCCAACTCGACATTGCTGTTCAGTTCTCAAGTTATATCACTCATAAAAACATAATGGAGTTTTGTCGACACACTGTTTGATTGTTTTCCCAACACCAGTTTAGAAGGAAAAGAAAGTTCAAGGATCAGGAAGAATTTCATGAAAGATATTCACTATTCACTTTACTAAGATGATTGCTGAATAGATTCAAAAAAGAAAAGAGATATACATATGGTTTTTACTGATTAAGGAAGAGCTTAGTAAATGATAGAAAGTAAGATCATGTGGCTATTTTAGAAGAGAAATAAATGTTGTATAACGATTTGAGTAATATAGCATGAGAAAAGTTCAGGGAACAGATTCATAGACCACACACATAAAGCTTGCATTGAGGATGGTTTATGAGTTCCATATTTCTCTGCTTCAGTTTTTTCATGTTGCAAGCCAGTGTTAGTGCATGGTTTAGCATTTTAACTTGTATTTGATAAAGACAAGAGAATATAATTTTGAATTACGAAAGCAGAGAGGAACTTTAGAATCTACAAGATTCGGATTAACAAGATGAAACAAAAATAAAAGTTCTGCAATATTAGAAGAAATGTGTACAGCTTACACTATAAGAAATATAACCTCAGAAGTAGAAGCAACAATTCAAACTGATGGCTAATAGATAATCATTTCACAATTTAGGGTCAGCCACTTATTATAATGGAGAGATCATGAGGATGTGTTTCATAGGTTTAAAGCGAGATGACTATAGTAGTGATATTCTCTTGAGTACTATCATTGAATACCCACGAAGTTGAAGGGATATTCTGTAAGAGAACTATGCAACTAGGCACTCTTCAGTCTTCATGGAAAAATTGTTTGACAACTAAAAACCAATCTATCTAGAAGTTGGGAGTAGAAATAAGAATACCAAGATGGGTTAGAGGCATAAGCTAAATGATAAATGAAAAGTAAATACACTGTGAATGCAAGAGCGAATAAGTGGAAGATAACATAGGAGAATCATTCAAAATGTCTGAGCCCATCAATAGAGACCGATCAATGCATTCTTGGAGTAGAGATGGCATGATAATTGGACGCAGAAGGGGGGGGGGGGGGGGGGGGGGGGGGGGGGGGGGG
>JBAKGM010000326.1:38862735-38876282 GCA_037177215.1 Asparagus racemosus
TGTGTGTGTGTGTGTGTGTATATATATATATATATATAAAATAGCAACATGTTTTCTTTTAGTGGCAAAATGCCTCGTAAACATGGCGTTCGGCAATATTTATAACCTCCATATCTAGTTCAGGGTATTGCAGGCATACTTCACTTTTCAAAAGGGAATTTGTGTTAATTGTTACCAATCCCTAAACAATGAAGCAAGATAATCGGAAGAAACACTAAGAAACCTAAATTTTCCTACTCTTGGTTTGATGAATTATAAAATCCAAATTCTGAGTAGCACATCATTTCTATCGGTTTCAAGAAATTAAAAGAACAAATATAAATAAGACAGCAGATAACTACACTCTTTCTCTATATAAACCCATTGCCAAGAATTCAACAAAAATAGAAAGTCCGGAATCAAGAGGATGCTATTAAACTCGCAAGCGCAAAATTTATCAGTGAGTTTATCTCTTTCTCAGAAGAAATAATCAAGAAAATGTTAATTTCTTACATACTTACATTAGAAACGCTTAATTCGGATCTAATGAAGAAGCGGTCTACATAAAATCATTGCCCAGAGTTCATCAAAAAGTGAAAACTCACATCAACAACACTAATGCAAAAACCTAGATCCAAGTCAATCATACAAACTTCACAGCCTCAGCACCTCACATTGAGTCTTGTTGTATCCTTTTCCTCATCAAGAATTGGGAGGAATAATCAAGAACAAACCGTTGAAATCAAGTAACAGAAAGTTAAACAACAGTCTTTCCCTGGTTAAAATTCACTACTCAGAATCCATTAAACAAGAAAATCAGCAACACTAAAAAATACAAATTAAAAATTAAAAAAAAAACTAGATCAAAGTCAATCATTCTAAATTCACAGCCTCAAATCTTAACGGCGAGTCTTATCTCTGTTTCCTGATCAAGAATTGGGAGAAATAATCAAGACAAATACTATCATAAGCGCTAATTGAGATTCAAGAACAAGCGACCCAACCTCAATTAACAAAGCAGAATAAGGAAAAGTATAACCAACAGCCTTTCTATTGGCGAATCTCAAGAAATCAGTAATCAACACCATTAACACAGAAACCTAGATTCAAGTCCGCTGTATTATATTCACAAACTCATAATCTATCGGTGAATCTCTAGAAAATGCTACCAGAAACCCTAATTCAGATTCGGGAACGCAAACGAACAAAGCAGAACAACGAAATTACCGTTTCCAAAGATCGCGATCTCTTTTAGACGCAATCGACCGCCAGAGCCGATCCATTTCAGTGCACAGCGACTGGATCTGACCTAGATCCTTCTTGATCGCGAAAGAAAGCTCCGGATGCGAATCAAACCCCATCGCAGGCCTCGACGAGAACGAAGACGATGAAGAATACGTCGCCGACTCGAACCGCTCGAGCTTCTCGATCCCATCCCTTGCTCGAAGAAGCAGCTTCTTAGCGCTCTGGTACAGATCTGATAGCGTTCCTCCTCCTCCTCCTCCTACCTCCATCAAGATCGAGAGAATTAGGGCGCCGAGATTGAATTGGGAAGCGAGTCCCGCCGGAGTTGGATGTGGGATCCTCGGGTCGGCGAGGGCGTAATGGGCGTAATAAATTTGGGCAAAAGATTGCTCTTAAATACCTTAAGTTTCACTCATTTCGCACTTATATACCCTCTAACTTGGTTTTTTTGCAGCAATTGAAATATTCTCATGTGTCATATGAGAATGGGTGGTGAAATTTTTTTATGTATGCATAATAGATATATGGTACTAATGTGCCAATCTTAAACAACTTAGGAGTATATAAATGCTGTAAAAACTAACCGATGGGATATAAGTGAGTGAGATGAGAGTGAAAGTATAGGGTATTTAAATGCTATTTGAGATATACGTGGCATTATTTATGTGAAGGATATCTTCCCTTTATAAGTATTTTAGAAAATTTTCATTTTTAAGTTTTCCCCCTTTTTTATTTTGCTCTTTTTAGCTGCCTCAAATGTTAGAGCCTCATCCCTATTTGTAAGTGGGGACAATCCATGGTGTTTAATGTGCATCAAATGGATGCTAACTATTAGATCTGTTTACGAATCCCGATGTTCAATGATCTAACGGTTAACATATACTTGGTGCATATTTAATGTCATGCAACCGAGACCATTTGATACTTTCTTCTGAATCATTTGCATAGATATCCATCTACAACAACACATGTTTAAATTATCAAGAGATTGAAATTTGATATATATTCTTAATTTTCGAATTTAAATTCACATTCTTTTTAATCATTTTGCAATTTGTTAATATAAAATGAGCATCCACATTTCGGTTGATAAAGTTGGCTATGATGCCTTTTTATAGATGTATGCATTTCTGCCAAGTCTGAAACATTGTTCAAGCAGTTACAGCCATTTTAAAAAAAAACCATTTTCTTGAATATAACTTCTTTTATAGATAAATTGTGAAGCATAGCTCTCTCCTGTTTCATTAAAAAGAAATTGACACAACAATCTCATGAATGGAGGGATAAAAATATATATGAGAACTCACATATATATTTGTATCCCTCCCTTCTCTTCTCCCCCTCATTTTCCCTTTTAACTTCCCCTACCGCCAATGAAATCCAAACACGCACTAAAGGAAAAGAAATCTCTATTATCACAAATGACAGCAGGCATTAATTCTGTTAACATTTGACATTTTCAACTAAATTTGTAAATTAGTGCAACAATGAGCCTATTTCTTAACCACCACCACCTCAGTTTGCCCAAATTTTTGGTGGAGAACAAACAAAGCAGGTGACGAATGTTTTGATACATATTTGTATAGTTTTCTTTTTCCTTGTTCTTTTTGTATGTATGAATGTACAATACAAAAACATGTGCAAACCAGGTAAAGTATAGATGACACTAGAGATTTCCCATGCCTCTGTCACATGGAGGAGGGAAAGCCTGCTGCCACCAAGACTGATGAAACTCCCCTATCCTTTCTTTCCCGTGAGAAGGACCAATGAATGAACCTTTACAGTTGCAGGCTTCTCCTAAAACTCTGGAAGTTAAGAGCTCACGAGCACCTACAGTTCGATCTTCTTGAGGTTCCTCAGGCTTGATTTGTTGTCTAGAAGCCAAACCATTAAAGTGCTTCACTTGAAAGCACTCCTCAAAACTTGATGACATATTTGTAAGAGATAGAGGGTCCCTCAGTGTATCAGATTTTTTATCCTCAGTATGAGAAGGTAGCTGCTCCCTCAGCTTCGTATTGCTGTCAGGTATTGGAGTTTGCGTGGAGCATCGTAATTTTTCTATCTCACTTCTTGATGATGCAGTTTCTTGCTCTTCAATGGTGTTAGGTTCCAAGAATCTCCTTGCTCCAGAAAATGAATGAATTGGAAGAGTTGTGGAGGATTTATACTGTTGTATCTTGATATCAGCCTTATCCTGAAAAAGGTAGGCCAAACTGTTCACGGAAAAGAGCAAAAGAAAATAGCATACACAGAATATGACTTTTTGCAGAATTCATACAGACTCTTACTTTCTACAATTGTGCAAGGTCTGCGTGATTAACTTGAACAACTCATTTGACAGACTCTTACTTTCTACAATTGTGCATGTGCGTGTGCACGCGAATGACTCTGTCTTTGTACTAGAGTATGATTCACTACTCGAAGATTGCTTAAGGGTTTTAAATTGATGATTTAGGAACTAATTACTCAGCCTCGTGTTGTTTGTAGAAGTTATTTTTTCTAAAAAATAAAGTTGTATGACTGTAAAATGGCATATGGTTAATTCATGAATGGACTACGTCCATCCAGGTAGTTATCACTTATTGTTCTCCATTGACCCTTCAATTTTTTTCCTACCAAATGAGTCTATACTTGATAATATAATAGGGTAGATATCTCTGTAGGGGCATAGAGCTGTTTTGCAAGGTCATATATGGATTCTCTGCGACATTTGTAACTCATTGAGCTAATTATCTCGCATTAGCACATATATAAGAAAATGAACCAAGATGCTCTACAAAAATACATCCTAATCAGCTGCAAAAAGTTACAACCAAATAAATCACTAAGCAAAGCATTCATAGGCATATCCCTGAATTAACAAAGAAAATGAGTAGATACTTAATTAGCAATACCAGTGGAATTCTAATCAAAGTTGGAAATCATTTTACGGGCAGTTCAGATACCTGCTCATGAGCAGACCGTACATTGTGGTCAAACTTTTTGTTCGAGGGTGGATTTCTTAAAGTTTCTTCTAAATCACTGGTGGGGTTCTTCTGAATTTTAACGGAAGAAGTAATATCCTGCAAAAGTTAACACTTATTCAGCATATTTTTATGAGAAAGGGAAAAAAGATCCGTGTACGGACATATTTTCTTACTGGTTTTGCTGATTTTGGGAACCTGATGCTTCCATTCCCCATCTTTTCATTGTTTTTCTCAGGTGCATCAGGGGGCTTGAAAAAGCAACCTATTTCAGGCAATGGGAGATGTTTTGACCCTTCACGTTCTTGGACACGGAACAAAGGTACAGAGCCAACTGCCTCATTTTGTTGCTCATATTTCTGAAAAATAAATAGATATGACCTCAGAAAAGAAAATCATCAAACTCATCTTTTATTCAGGATTGTCTTTAAGGTCTATAGATTGAAAGGTACGACTTACTTCTTGCAAATAGTTCTTCAATGCTTCAGCATGTTTCTCAAAGGCAGAGGCATTTTGAATTGAATCCCTGATAATCTTGATTAAGGCTTGGTGATTATGGTCGACGTATGGGGATTTCGATTTGACCAGATGCCGTAGCTTAGAGGAGGAAAGAGGCATTTTTCTTGCTTATAACCCAAATTACAACAACAAAACACAAAAATCAGCTATAAACAGCAGGAGAATTGGAATTCACCTATACAAATTAAATGTCTAGTTCGACCTACCAATCTCAAGTAGAGCTTTGTTTGGCAATACATATCCAGTACTTTCATCCTCCGTTCGAGCTACATTGTCTCTCCATTCATAAAGACCCTGTAGTAGTAAAAAGGTAGAATGATAGATCCATAAAAGATGGTTAAGTTACAAAAGTATCATCAGAAAGCATCCTCACAAAAATTGAAGCCAATGAGAGCCATAACCATCTAAGAGTTAAGTCATAAGTGATTCTTATCTAAAGATAAGACAATAAGAATATTTCTAAAATTTCAGAATCTAAAGGCTTAAACCTCAAACAAATAAATTAACTAATTATCAAAGAAATGTTATCAAAGAGTAACTTACAGAAACAATAGAATCGGTTTCATACACAACAACCATAATTACAATATCAAAGAGCAACTTACAGAAACAATAGAAAGTTGCTGTGAGTTAAAATTAGCTTCTTGTAACCTGTAATAAGAAAGTAAACAGTTAGAAACTCATAAGACCCTGAAGGCCAAAACCTTCTGGCATCAATTTCATGACTTTGTGAGAAGACATGTAGATATCAATAGGAAATGCTCAAAGCACGAACCCATATGTATGAATAAACGATTCATTCGTCAGCAATTCCTTCTCATAAAGATGCGTGCAAATTTCATTGCTTCTCTTGTACACCTGCAGATTGTTAAAAAAAAAGATATGGTGTTTTATATAGATCCAGAAAGTAAAGAAAAGTAGCAATGTACATATATCATAGTAAAGATTAAAAATCACATAGCAACAATAAGAAACAACTAAATCTGGTTAAGGAGACAATTACTTAAACAGACAAGTTTGTGGCCTAACCAGTACATTGAAAATCTATAAATATAAACAACTAATGCACAAAAGTAGATACGCTCTCTTTAAAGTAATGGAAGAAAAACATCCTATTATTCTCAATGTTTCCAGCTTAAAGATGAGCATCTAATATGAAACTTTGGTTGATGACAACGGCCAAACCTCCATGAGAAGGGTTTCCCTGTTTCCATCAGATGATGGCGCTGATAGCAATCTATTCTTCATTAAATCATATAAATGTAACAAATAGTGTGTATCTTCTCTGGCATATCTGCAGTCAAAAAAATTATAATTATGACATTGAGAGATGAAATTCTAAGGAGATAAGTAAAAAATAGAATTGCATGCTAATTACAAAATAAAATTACAAAGTGACGTGTAAAAACTTGAAATGATATCTTTTAATGTAACATACTTCAGCATTACATCAGGAAGCGGTCGAACTCTCCAATCTGCATTCTGATATCTGTATATAAAAAAAGGGATCTAAGATATAAATGCTTGAAAGAAGGAAACAAGTGCTCAAAAAATTTAAGCTCAATGGCACATCAAAATAGACAACCAGCAAGAACTGACTGATAGAGATAATGACATTACTCTTTGCTTATATCAATTCCACAAAAGTGATGAAGCAGGTATCCCAGACTGTTCCTCTCTAGTTGCAGGACCCTTGAGGCCTAGAGAGGCATAGAGAAGTGAGAAATTTACCATCCAAGATGAATAATTCAGCAAACAGTGTGAATTTGAGAATGACGTTAACAAAAATTCTATAATGCTCAAATGTAAATTCTATAATGCTCAAATGTAAAATGTCTGACCCGAGAGGTCCTTGTTAAGGACCACGATAACCAAGTAATATAGGTTTAGATAAGCAACATATCCATTTGTCCGAGTAAATGTTACATCAAGTAGCATGATTCATAAGACAAATGCTAGGCAAATAGAAATATATATCCAAATACCTTGTGATATTCTTAAACTACCATTTCTATGCCAAAAAGAGTATAACCTATGGCCACCTAAAGAAATAGCCAAGTACGCCCTTCACAGAATCATGAGTGCGGTTAATAAGCCATAGTGACTTGTGAGTATGCAGTATGTGCATGACCTAGATTTTCCACTGAAGTGAAGACTTAGGAAATAGGTAATTAATCAAAAGACTGGACATAACTTTTGTGAAGAATCATATAAATATAAACAATAAGCTGTAACACTGTTGGGCAATGACATCATTATTGGCAAAGTGATTCAGTTTGGCTCATTGGCCTGTTTGTTGTTCCCCGTGAATCTGATTTCATTAGCAACCTAATATGTATATCTGTATAAACTCTTTCCTATCTTAGGAAATTTTGAGATTGCATTCCTCATTGTAAAGGATTGAATTGCATTGTCAAAGAATTAGGTTGCCTATTGTCTGGCTTTGACGTCTGCAGCATAACTTTCTCTAGATTATACTTACCCTTTAGAGCAATTTGGAAATGAATCATAAAGGGTAGAATACATGCACAAAAAAGTATCAATTTTCTTGAAGCTTCCTCAACTTTGAATTACATTACATACACGAAAAAGGAAAAGGCTTACATGATTATATGATGTATCACCTTTTTTTTTCACTAGTCCACCACCCAAAACTAAAATAGAAAACATTCTTATTCATGTCTCTTCCAAAGAAACTCTTATGGTTGAGAGCTTGAGAGGCTAACATTGTGACTCCAATTATTAACCAATCACAACGACTGGGTGCACTACACTTCTAATTGTCTTTTGGCCCATCAAGATGCTTCTTCCAAGCAGTATTACAATGTGCATCCAAGTGACAACAGGCTTCTATGAATGGAGCAATAACAAAACTACAGATACTCTTTTTAGATCTTTCACGATAAAATTTTTACAAGGTGCACTTTCCAAACGGAAATTAAGTTCTTTGCAAACTACAGATTGCCGTTTGGCAATATGTTTCTTAGTATTCACAAGTCCCGCTGTTTCCATAAGATTAGAATTTTTCTTTGTTTTCTTTTCTTTTTTCTGGTAATTAAATCAGTAACCATGAATTGTTAACTAATGCCAAAGCATACTTATAAACGCTTCTTGAGTCACCATGTAAGGAGAAGGCTTATCAATCAGTAGTCAGCTAGGTCAGATGGGTCGAAGTAATATTGTGCCTCAGTGATTGGGCTAGGGTCTTCAAAGTAACCCAAATCATCAGTTTATCCTAATAATTTATTTTGTATTGCCGTATAAGAAGGTCACTTACTTCTGGCCACTGCATCCCTTCAAGAACATTGGCATATTGCAATATATAGCTCATGTACTCCATATTTGCTGTTTGAGTTGCTCTAAATGAAGTAATGTAGGATAAAATTTTACCATAGTTATTTATAATCTGGAGGATGTGAAATATATTAATTGTGCAAGACCCTTTTGAAATGCATGCTGATAACTGAATATATATCCAACTATTAAGACACTGAAGCCAGGTACATGGCTGGCTTCTTTATAATGTTGGAACTTTATGTTCACTTCCACCATGTTGGCATTAATTTATTCTAGATTCTAATCATATGAAGTTACTAATTCTTAGTGGACGCTAATACCATAGCCATATATAAGTAGTACCTATATTTCTTATAAGTCCTACTAGTTTAAAATTGTAAGCAAAACCCAATACTAAGCTGCATGCGCATACGACATGCCAAAATGTATACCAGTTGAACTGCCAAGCACTTGTCATATGAACGGCAACATGAATTGAAGTCAAGCAAAGGTTATTAAGACAAGCTTCCACAAGACAAGGGAATGATCAAGAAGGATGTTTCCTAACATGTGTGAATGAGCAGACCCAGACAACAGGCAAACGAAGATGATCTCGTTCAAACATTGAGTTATACCAGGTGCAAACCAACAAGGAAGATTGAGTTATAGAAGCAAGTGGTGCACACATGAAAGTTGTTTGATCTTCAAAAAGGTCATTCATTAAATACAAGCCAAGGTGATGATTGTTGTAATGTGTTCTACATTTCATCCAAAGTTGCAAAAACGAATAAAAGTGAGTCTTGCATCAAAGAATGTAATTGGTTTGATCAATAAAAGTTTCTTTCAGGTTTTCTTTTGTTTTTGTTTCCTTTTTTTTGGGGGGTTAATTATCTGATGCAGAATCAATAACTGAGTCAGTTGCAACCCTTCATCGGAATGCGAAATTCGAATCCCCAAAAAAATCAAGAGAAAAGGTAAGAAAGAAACAAATGAAAGGAAAAATAAATTTTGTGGTCCAGCATCTCCAGATTAACTCGATTCTGAAAACATTTGTGCATCTCATTATGAAGTTTCTTTCTTGTGAAGCACAGGTTTGCATATATCGTGCACAGTCTGTTGCCAGAATACACAGAAATAGCAAGCTGCAAAGAATAGAGTATCACAAAATTAATACCTGCCCAGTGTCAAAGAGGTTGCACACATATATGCCAAAGTCTCGTTGAAGCCACAGTATATCACAATCTGCCCCATGCATGACCTAAGTAACAACCCAATGTTAATAAAAGAGAAAATTGAAAAAGTTTAAATGTTTTTAATTATGTAAGGGATGTACATAGTTTATACCTTTCTCTTGGATGGGTCTTTAAAAACTTCTCTCAAGTATGGTCCAACATGCACACGTAATTTCAGAGTGTCTATTACAAAGTCCTCTGTCCTCGTAGAGATTTGCATTAAACAAGTCAATCCCTGAAAGGACCTATATTGATTGTGCTCCAAATCAACCTGGGATAAAGATTAGCAACTAATCAAAGTAAAAAAAAGGAAAAAAGAAAAGGGAAAAATTATGGCCAATATATCGAGGGAGATGCTATTTTCAATTTTTTTAGATCAGAAATTCTCTGACATTCTTTTGCAGGAAAAGGCAGGAAGTCAACTACAGAAAAAAGACACCATATGCACACTTGAGTTTAATAATGCAGAGTCACCATTTGTCAATGAAACATCCTAGTCCAAAATTTTCTATCAAGTACTAACCGCAAATTCTTTAACATCCTTCAACTTGGTTGCTAATTCCTTTAGCTCTTCCACTCCTTCTACCAGCTTAAACGGTGTACTCTCTAGATGCATGTTTAGTGGCCCACTCCCTCGAACTTGTCCGTCAACAAAGTCCAAAACGGACAATTTCTCCTGCAATTGTATATTAACGATGAAACCACAACATTAACCACTAAGGAAAAAAAATTCAAAATATTAGAGAAGAAGCCAATCAGTAAAACAACAAGTGTAGAGTAAGGAGTTATGTAAAACTCAAACTTGTTCCCAATAAGAGTTGAAGGCAGAAGAACAAAAAGAATCACCTAACTGCTTCCATATAATAATCTATTTACCACCCATATTAATTGAGTGGCATATTATTCAATATATCTGAATTACTGCTAGATACAACCACTACATATTAAGTTCATAGATCATACTCATAGCTCTAAAGATCTTAGATGCCAAAAGAGGTTCAGAAATTCAGTTCCATAAGGATTAGCAGAATGCAAGGATATGCAGTCCTCACACACACTTGACTGTGGGGAATATATCTCCAAAATGATATATTGGAATTTTCTAAAAAACAGCGCTGGTTCGTATCATTTGATCCTTCTTGTTATATTCTTAATAGATTTCAATTAGGTGAATTGTCAAGATGCTTTACACGTCAGTGAGCATATAGATCCCATCCATTTACCCACCACGGTCCCCACACACATGAGCGCACACGCACCAGCACACACGTGCATGCACCAACTCACAGACCACCATCACACTCAACCAACCCAACTACCCCTATCCAACTACAGTATAACACCATTAGCACATGCAAGGAATGTTTACTTGCTTTTGAGAATATATGTCATAAAGTATAGGATTCTCACAAAGCTAACCAAAAAATATTTGAATTAATATCTGTACTTTGTGCAATAAGAACACATTAACAATGGTTTTCATTCCACCTTTCAATGATTCAATGAACAATGGCAACTATTGTGAGTGTTAGAATAGCCATTAGGCATCAAAGTATTGAACGTTCATGGGTTAACTGAACCTAATCTAGGCATGATACGCTACATCTGTCTTTGACTTCATTTGGGATGTTTCTTTTCTGAGAGACTATGTACCAAATATGCCATTAATTACCCATGTTCAGACATGAGAGACTGTGTACCAAATATACCATTAATTACCCATGATTGGACATGATTTCTCTAATAATCACTGAAATCAAAAGTAGAATACAGGTTGGTTTTATTAACTTGCTTTACATGCTGGCCAAATCCTTCTGATGTTATCAACATCGCCATACACATTTGTACTGTTTTAAGCTATATGATTGAGGTTGCATGGATTCATGCTTTACACTAAAAGAATGAACCCAGTTAAAACTGACAGGGTATGACTCGAAGGAATTTCCACTGCTTATTAACAGGAGAGGATAGAAACTCTTACTGCACGCTTGTGCAAGAAAGGGTAGGGAACATAAGATAACAGAGAAAAACACTCAATTATTTAGTTAACGTTTAACTTAAATTCCTGCAAAGCCGAACGCAGCCTTCGCAATGGTTCTCAAGCAGACAGTGCAACTTATTATGTTGTTTTGTTGTTGTTTTTTGCCATAACTTGCATAATGTCTGGAGTATACTATCCTTTCCAAAGTAATATGCTTTTATAGACATTTTGCATCCTATCCAACAAGCCAATAACAATCTAATCAGTGTGGGTGCATGCGTGTGTGCTTGATTCTAAAAACAGACAGAGAAGTCTATACCGGAAATATATAATGTTGATGCAGCATTTCTTCTTTCAATCTGAAGTTAGTTAATGAAGGTCTAGCACACTCAACTAAACTAGTAATGTCAATTTTCACGATATACTAGACTCGCGAACCAATGCCAAATCAACCAGACCCAGGTTGCGAATCACACAAATTTTCATACTATAATTTACAGCTCAAAGAAGTGACTGAATTTAACGTCCAATCAAGAATCTACTCAACATAATTGATTCACAAAGGTACTATTCTCGCTTTATATCACGAACATGCAATTCTTGCAGACATCAGACGATCAAACAAAGAAACAGTAAATAATCCAAGATTTCATGAACAAAAGAGAAAAAAGATGAACTCGATAATAATGATCGTAGTCCAAAGAACTTACCATTGGATGCACGAATCGGCTCCCATCCTCACTCTTCTTCAACCAAATGTGTTCGAAACGCATGTTTGAATTGTTCACCCATATATTATACTCTTCTTGAGGCCGAGGAATAGATGGTACATGAAATGGAACTTTACTCCGTCTATCCTCGCTTTTTTTCCCCCTCAAACCCTCACTGTTCTCAAAATTACGAAATGTCCCCCTCTTCTTCCCCTTAACAGACTGAAAATTACTCTCCATTGAAACCCTAAACCCCTCAATAGAACGCAACGTAATTCTCTACAGGAATTGACCGCTCAAGTGAGCAACTCTTGAAATTTACCTCAAAAGAACCCCAAATTTGTCGAATTTCCTGCAAAAGGTGAGATCTTGATCGGAAAGAGGGGAAGATTGCCGATTCTTGAAGGAATTGGAGCCCTATCTTCTCTTTTAAGGTTAGGGTTTTGGATTCGCCAGGGGCGAGCTCAGAGGAGCTTACGATTTTTTTTTCGGTTTTAATTGTGTGATTTATTTTGAGGAATAAATGATAGAATTTAAAGGTGTCACCCCCTCACTTGATCACACCATTTGGCGCGCGATTAACACAGGTTTTTGAACTGCTGCGTTGTCGGTTGTGATCACCGGCTATCGTCGGTAGCGCAGTAAAAAACCAGAGTTTTTCTTCTTTTTTTTTCGGTCCAAAATAAAATTGCAGGAGAGACAAAATTTCTCGAAATTATTTTATTTACATGTGAGATAAGATGGTTTGTAGGGAGGAAAATTGAAGAAGCGTGATGTGAAAATGTTGAAGCTGTGGGAGGCATAAACAAAAAATTGGAATGTGAAATGGTGTTATAAAAATTCTCTATTATTATAATTATTATTGCTTCAAAAAATCACCGTCAAATTTTTAATAGAGAGCTTCCTTGGAGAAACACTTTTATATGACTCAATAAGACATCTATCATGATTCAAATATTTTAACCCTATAAACTGACATAAATAATTTACTTTTATCTACTACGAGTCTATGATGAATTTCAACAAAAAAATTCATGTAGTGTAAAAGTTAGGCTAAAATAAGCATTAAAAAAGAGACGCCATACAATAGTATGTAATTTTCAAATTATCTTGATACGGTGGGTCATTTGCAAACAAAGTATGAGATATTGATGATAAATTGTTTGCCTTGTCCGACATAATAAAAATCATTAAAGCTGATGGTTTTGAAATTTTAAAACTGTAATAGAAAATTATAGTCACTAATCGTAGTAATAAAGAGGCTTGTCACCTGTGAGTATCTTTTATTTACCCATACTTTTTTTTAAGTAATCCGTCATTTTCCCTTTTGTACACCTTCTATGACGATGCGTTCGGCAAAATGTCAAAAACTAGGTTAGGATCAATGCTGATCCAGTTTAATTATAAATTGGTTTCAGTTTGGTCTAGGGAATGGCTGGTCCAAACTAAAACTAGTTTAGGTTTTTGGCTTACACAAATTAGGCTACATTAACGCAATTTTTTGCTAAACAGAAAAACACCCGGTCCTGGTCCATTTTTGAAAATTTACGTAACACAACCTTACTCTTACACCCTGTTTGGATGGAGGTAAATGGATGGAAGGGAATGTAAAATTTTAATTTTACTTCGTTTGGGAGTTTTT
>JBAKGM010000326.1:38883115-38894101 GCA_037177215.1 Asparagus racemosus
CGGTTTTCATTTTGGAGTATCAATGTGTGAAGAAAAAGGTTTGAGCATCAAAGTTAAAAAAAGTGTAAACGTCAGGTGTTAACGCATTACAAAAAAGAGTTTGGGGTATCAAAATTAAAAAAATTATAAACTTTAGGGTATCAAAGGATTAAGAAACAATTTAGGGTGTCAAAAATATGTAAAGTTTAGGTTACCAAAATGCAAATAACCCAATTGGTTGGAGAGGTTTTTGTTGCGAGTGAATTGGACATTTTTCTCTCAGAAACATTTTACTTATTTGTCTTTTACATATATGCTAAACAGTTGTTAAGGTTATGAAATTTTCTCATACACAATGATGAAGTCTAATGGTGTGTTTGGGAGATGACTAAGGGAAGAGAAGGAAGGGAAAATTTTTCCCTTTCTTCCCTTCCCATTTTTTACCCCCCAAATTGGGGGGTAAGATCTTTAGTCAAAATTCCCTCATCTTCCCCTCCTCTATCATCCTCAAAAAACTCACAAACAATGTTAAACCCCAAATTTTCCTTACATTCCTCTTCTTTACCCTTCATCCAAACAGAATGTAAGTCTCAACCAAGGTAACAAAGAGGTTCCTCTCTCTCTCTTTATTCATTTTATTGAGATTGAGATACATCATTACCACGCGAGGAAATCTCCTCATATACGACAAAGATATCCATTAAAAAAAATGCAAGAGCGAGTAGTTATAAGCTATATTTATTGTTAATTATTATTTTTTAGAAACAATATTCATCTTATGAATAGGATTGGAAATGAATTGAATACAAATCGAATACTAAGATATTTGTATTTGTATTCATTTAAAAGTTTCAAATTCGAACACAACTTCGAATAGCATTCTCTGATTTTTCTCAAATTCGAATACCAGTATTTGCCGAATATTCACGACTACTTATCAGATACTAAAGAATATTTGCTTGATTAATAATTTATAATTTGATGAATATTAAACCATTTAATTAAGTAGATATTTTTATTTGATTAAAGCAGTATTTTCATTGTTCTAAAATTTTGATATTTTAGATAACATTTAAATTCATAATTGAAAATCATTCCTTCATATCTATGACACCTAAATTTGTAATGTGAATATTTGGTTTTTTAAAAAATGAATTTTGGACTTGTTAAGCCTCCCAAAATTAGTATATGACTAAATTAAAAATGTATAGGTGTGTCAAGAACATAACATCATGTGTGTAATTAATACAAGTTATAAGTAAACAACTTTTTTATCGAATAGTTTATTAAACAAATGAATCAAATATCTATGATTAAATTCTATTCGTTTACCAAGTGAATAGTAAAAACTAGTCGTTTATTGTTAGATGAACTATCGAATCAAATATGACCGAATACTAAAGCGAAAAAATATCGAAGTATTCGTTAAATATCTAGTTCGTTTCCACCCCTAATTATGAATCCCTCCGATTAGTACTGCCTGCATACAAGCATGTTCCTCTCATCCATACATGTTGATGTTGATAGGATACATATATCATCATACATATTATTAAGAGAGCGTCGGCAACCGGAGCGTTTTTAGAGTTTCTGTTTTTTTTCTTCGAAAAAAAGTTTCAAACATCTTTGGCAGATGTGGTGGTTTTTTGGGCTAACCCATCAAAAAGCCCAAAAGTAACCAGTTTTCTCAAACCCGAGGCCTTTTTTTTCCGCAAGTCCATCCCCTTGCACCACCGCCCCCACCCCAAAATAAAACCCCAACAGCTCCCCTTCCACCTCCGAGTCGCCGCCGCCTCCTGGCCGCTGCCGCCTGAGAGTCGCTGCCACCTCCGACTCTGATCAAGGTATCTCACAGGCTTTCTTCTTCCCTCTCACTCCCTTCTCAACTTTGCACTAGTTTATTGCTATAATCCCATATATTTTCATTTGATTTTTGCCCTAATTTGTGTTAATTTTACTTTTCCCCTAATTTGTGTCAATTTCATCTTTGCCTTAATTTTATTTCTTCCCTCACATCCTGCTCTATTCTAGGGTTTAGTTCTGTAATTTTTTCTAAATGTATCCTCATCTTTGCTAAAAACCATTATCATCATAATTATCATATAACAATCCACGAACCCTGGGAAAAAATCTGCATAAAGATTGCAAAGAGAAAAAGAGTCTCAAAATGGTGTTTTCAAAACACTTTTGGGAAAAAAACACCATAGCATGGTGTTTTTCTACACAAAACACAACAAGAAAATCACCTTGATTACCAAACACACCCTAAACTAGTAATTACAGTTGTATATGTTTAACATCTCTACGTCAATTCTACAAAGTTTATTAATTTTCTCATTAATATGTCACTTCACCTTCTCTCTCATCTTCTTTCTTTTCCAAACTAACAGCAAACTTCTCTCTTGATTCCTGTGTGTTTTCAATGCGCGAGGCGCAATGCAGGGCGCAAAGTCATTTTATGCGCAAGGCGCAATGTGATGCATGTGCCCGAGTGAAGCGAGGCGTACTCCAAACCACATAATTTTTCAAGATATACAACATGCATGAAAAAATATATTTTTTTGAAATTTCACATAAACATATCAAGGGTTCAAGATAAATAAAATATATGCTACCAAATCACAAAATAACGTTTTAAATTTTAATCGTTGAAGCAAATCAAGTTGTCTACCAAAACAAAGCAACTAAGCAGCTAGAACACTCAAGGAGTTCACTAACATCGAAGCAAAGCAAATAGTCTAACAAAACAAAGCAAATAAGTAGCAAAATAATAGTCTAATGACTTTAACATGATCAATGTCCTCCCTTTTTTGTCTAATAAAACAAAGCAAATAAGTAGCAAAATATGAGTTAATCATATTTTGATTTTACATAGCCAACAAACTGACATGGAAACTAGAAATTTTAAACATGAATCAATTTACTGTAAACCACTAAATTGATTCATGCTTTAAATTAGAAATTTAAAACATGAATCAATTTAAAATATGATGCGATTTACTGTAGCAGCTAGCGACAAACAAAAATAGGGGTCTGCTCAGCTAGTAAAACACTAAAGTGATTCATGTTTTAAGTTAGAAACTTAAAACATTAATAAACTTAAAACATGAATTAATTTAATGTAGCAGCCAGCAACAAACAAAAATAGGGATCCGCTCAATAAAAAAAAGCAAAAAAAGAAAAATGGAAGAGAACCAAGAAGAGAGCAGCCATCAGCAACAAAAACAAAACAAAACAAAAATAGAAAAATAGAAGGAAGAAACAGTCAGCAGTAAAAAAAATAGAAGAGAAAGCCATACCCAATCCTTTTTCGTAGCTGTTGAGAGGAAACGGAAGGGAAAAGAAACAAATCACAGCCCTTGAGAGGAGACGGAAGTGAAAAGAAACGATTTTTGAATCCTAAAACTCAGATCCGCCCCAAGATAAGGTTATATTTGAATTGGGTTTAAGTGAAAATTGGCTTTATACCCAATAACCCGGTTATCATAAGTTAAAAATCAATTCAAGCGCCTCAAAAACTGAAGCGATCGCCTCATTCAAAGCGCGATAAGCTTGCGGGGCGATTTGAGGCACACGCCTCACGCAGGCACAGCGCCCAGCACCCAATGTGGGGCGCTATTCCTACGCCCCGCATCGCCTTGCGCCTGGGGCGCGTGCCTCAAATTGCTTTTAAAAACACTGTTTTCTGCTAATGCAAGACTTTCAGGATTCACTTGTGCAAATTTCTATCATGCATCAAATGAAAGTAGTTTGCAGAACTAGATGCTGTAAGGATATCATTACATTTCAAAATTCTTTTTTAAAAAAATCAACACCTAAAACCTAATATTAGGAATAAACATGAATCAACAACTATATTCATATTTCAAAGTAATAAGAGCACCCTTGTAACACAATGCAGCAAGAAATGAGATGATCTATCCCATATTCCCATGTTCTTACTAATCAAAGTCAATCTTTTTTCCTAGCTTATTGCTGCATTACCTGGGGATCTGAAAAGATTATTAAGATTTGAAATTCAAACTCAAAACAAAGTGTATTCAAGGTTTTAAATATTGGATATTAGAGAAATATTGGACAACCAATATCTATATTGGATTGCGGATGTCGGGGAAATATCGGGGTTATATAGTAAATAAGGGCGTGCTATATCAATAACGTGCATATATAACAAAATGTCTTAAAATGTAAGCTAATACATACTTAGTGTAATCTAAGCATTCAAAAATGTAAATAATATATGTTTAGAATCACTAACGAATTGTAGAAATTTATATAGGGAAAAGAGCCTACTGGCATTTGCTAAAAACTTCATAGGGCTAAAATGTTTGCTAAAAACGTTAAAAGAAATTTTGCAAAACTATATTATTTAGTGAAAAGCTATACAAAGGACATGTCGATGAACATATTGGCTAATATATTAGTCACGTTGGGGGACATGTTACCCAAAAATTGTCAAATATCAGTAAAATACATTAAAATCATATCATTTTGCAGCAAGCCTTTTAAAAGGATATATCAGCAGGATATATCAACTATATTGGAGATATTTAAAAATGAGTGTAGGTATTTTCATATTTTTTTGGGGAGCATTTTGAGTAAATAGACCTATCAAAAGAATCGCAATTGACTTTGGTATTATGTGATTTTGCTAAAAAAAAGCCTAGTCATAATTATATTCCTTTCATTTTGTACATAAGACACTATATTTGTATGGCAATCAGAGATTTGGAGAAAACATGTCCTAATGATGTTTGACTCGAGAAAAAATATGCATCCAAGTATAAATGAGGGGAAAATCTTACCAAATATGTCAAACTCCATTTTCTCCATATTCATTTCAAACTGTTTTCAAGCTCTCATTAATGAGCTCCAATGCACAAGAGAGATGTAATCATCATATATGATAATGTCAATGTGGATATAGAAAAAACTTATATTGTGCCAATAATCTAAAAACTAACAAAATCATCAACAATATGAAATTCAACCACATCTTTCGTGGTCATAACAACAAGACCGTGCATACCATTTTTCCAAATTTTCCTGAATCTAGGGGTTTTAATAGCACAAGTCTACAGTATCACTATTTGGGTAGGATACTATAAAGTTGTTCCTAGATCATAAAATATGGTTACTAAAAGATAAAACTTATATTTCGTTTTAAATAGAGAACAAAAACCTTAATTCCAACTCGAAGCTTATTAATGATGAGAATAGCAAGTGCATCACTTTCAAAATCTGTAGCAACAAGAAGTAAAGGGTTTGTCTCTGGACAAACATTATAGAACTAAATACTAATACAGGATAAAATCCCATATTAGTACATGAATATTCTACTAGCATAGTGGACAGAAAGAAGAGAAAACCTCATGTACCTTCAGTACTTAGTCCAACACCTTCACCATTGCAGCAATAATTGATTTTTTTAATATATATCAAACTAGGGGATCTTCTTGTTCCCATAAAAATCAGAAAAAATAATATTAGCTAAATTAAAGTACCCATGAAGCGCTAAGATGTGGGTTTGGTACATCAGAAGTAGTTTCTTGCACGTTTCTGGTTCTTCTGGTTGATGAAGTAAGGTGATACATATTTCCTGTCAAGTTTCAAACCTTTAAAGACTTGCAATTCATTGTAAATTATTCTCTATCCAATCGATTAAAGGTTATATCATATATGTTATAGATACAACCCCAACTAAACAAGCATGTCATTGAGGATTCAGCCTCTGAACAAGGAAAATAAAAAAGTAATAGCGATCCAATTCCTTAATTTCAAACACAAGCTCAAATCTTGTAAGGTGAAGCAAATTAAAATTCAAAACTTTGAAACTTGACTTAGACACATGTTCCACCATACTCATGGAGCAAGCAATTTACCAAGTTGTATCATAATCAAAATCTCATTTTTTTAATATCCTTGAATAAGAAAAAAAATGAGGTGACAGAACGCAGTAGCATCCGACGATCATAACGTGATTGGTAGCACAACTAGCGGCAAGAGGTCTCTGGCTCTTAACACTGGTCCAGATGCTCCGCCAGCAAACCCTATTAAACAAACAAAAGAATAGAGAGTGAGAAAAATCAAATTGAACTTTTTAGCCCTAGAAATTAGAAATCAGGGTGGAAAAGAAAACTAACCAAACTAAAGTCAAATAGATTTTTACCTTGGAGGATTGTGGTTGCATGTGTCAATTTGACATGCACTTAGAGACATTAAAGTAAATATTCAAAATCAAATATATATTTGAACTTGTAAGGCTATAATGTAATCTATATAGATTAGTGGTCATTTATATGAGGCTATCTAAGAAAATAATTAATAGTCAATATAATTTTGTTTACTTTGATTCAAATAGGGACCAACAATAAAGCCTTGTCCTAATCATTATCATTCATTATCAATGATTAACAGTAATATACATGTCCTATTCATGTTGATCCACTCTTACTGATTACAAATGCTGAGCTCACTGGAAGCCAGTAGAGGGTTCTAGACATGGACTAACTTAACAACTATTTTATTAAACTCAATGCAAAATTTTTGTCGACTATTACCAATATTTAATAGGTCAACAACCTTCTACTGCAAATTATTAGTCTAGAACAACACTTAAAGCTCAACAAAAACTCATCGTCAAAGAAGGAAACGTTGAAGTATTCATCTGTCACTTCCCTCTGTAATAAACCAAAAAATAATTAATTACAAATAGAAATAAACACCCAATTTTTTTCTATTAGAATTTCTGGTGTACTATCAAATTTAAATAAAAGACATATACCTGATTCTTGGTAGAGAATGCGAAAGACTTAGAGGGATTGAAACCATTGAGCAGTTGAGCAAGCCTCCGTCATTTGACCAATTGATAGTATAACTAAAATTCCTATGGATCGTTAACCAGTAAAAGATAAATAATACAAAAAAAAAAGAACAAATAAAAGAAAATGACTCACATCTTTTCAACATGTAACTCTAATAGCATATTCAAGCAGTAGTCAATAATAGAAATTTATCATCATTTACCAACAAATTCCTCTATTGCAACACTCAATTGGATTCATAAATTTTTGTACTATCTAATATTTAGAAAAAATAAAACTAGATAATAACTATATATCCTAGAAAGAAGGCATCAGAGGGGACTACTTCTTCTGCCCAAACCTAATATCATAAATTCTAACTTAATGTTAACTTATATATCAATATTAACAGAATCAAGCACCTACATTGAAGCCATAAACCCCACAATAAACCCTAATATCAAAGGCGTGATAATATTATGCAGGCACAAGAATTAACACGCATGCCATAGTGAGAACATAAGATATACAAACAAGTGCAGAACATAAGATAAACAAAAAAATTCTATTCAGTGAGAGCAAATATTTTGATTTTCTTCAATTCTTTTAATTTATTTCAATTCAAAAATAAAGAAAATGACTTAATTTCCTTTGACAGAGCACTTTCTTCCCCAATTCCAATGCAATGTCATAAGTTCCAAGAGTCGTCACATCCTACAAAGACAACAATCTACACATTCAACTAATTGATAAAATTCACAACCTAGGGTTTCAATCAAGAGTCACAAAGATTTAAAGGCGAGGTTGGAGGCAAGCTCGGGGATGTCGAAGCTGCAAGGGGCGGAGCCGACAATGTTGAAGGCTCTCATCATTAATTGTTCACCACCATCGAGGACTCCCTGTCGCAGATTGTGGATCTCTTGTTTCGGGCAATAGATACGTGCAACATTCCTCTTTTGGGAGTTTCTCGGCTAACTTTGACCAGATATCATGAGCTGTGTCAAGAAAGTGTAAAAGTCTTACGAATCTAAGGCGTCATGGAGGAGAGAAGTCATGACATTACGAGTGAATTCTCTTGATCCCACTTCTTATAGGTAGCATCAGCTGCTGCAGGTTCCTTTGTCTTTCCTGTTAGATACCCCTTCTTTCCACAACAAGCGACAAAGAGGAGAGGTGATCGGGCCCACTCTTGATAGTTGTTCTCATCGAGTTTGGTTGTGGTAATCTGAAATTAGGAACTCTTGAACACCTCCTCTCCAGATCCAATCGAAACACTTGTAGCCGATGTTGCAGCTTGATCAGATATAGAAGATGATGACATTCTATAGGACAACGGGGCTAAATATGTCAGATCTTTCTATCTGACATATTATAGATCAATACGTCTTAGTCCTCAGAATGTCTCTGAAGATTATGATTTTGAAGAAAAAATGAGAAGAAACAATCTGATTTAAACTTTTATGAAGGGACTTGTATCTCTTCAAAAGCTCTAGTACCATGTAGAAATTCAATATCTCCTTTTTACTATATTCTCTTCTATGTTACAAATTAATAATGGTTCTCTGTTCATACCCAGCAGAGAGGAAACAAACTATCAGAACAGAAACAAACCAACTATCAAACAGAAACAAACTAACTTGAACTGATATGATGATGAGGTCAAGTTGAGATCTGAGATCTTCTAGAACGTGGTTTGTGTTAGAAAGTGTTACGTACTAAAGACATTCTTAGGATGGACAAATGCTGATAAGGAAGACTGTTTTGACTCAGGAAAGAGATGAAACTGCCCAACCTCCTTTTCTTCATTGTTAATTTACTAGAAAAATTGTGACTTGGAAGATGACAGCTCTGAAGGTTGTGATATCTTCTATATTATTCTTTCCTCCTATGAGTCCTCTTTATGGATATTAATAAGGGTTATTTGAAGCAATTTTCAATAGTCTATGCTATTTTTCTATGGTTTCAAAAGTTCATAACGATTCTGTAATAAAAAGGTTTGGAGTAGTTTTGTGCAAAATCCCTTAAGTTCATGTTGGTTTTGTGAAATTTACCATTTTCTTAGGCATGTCTGATTTGCATCCAATTTTCAATAGTCTATGCTATTTTTCTATGGTTTCAAAAGTTCATAACGATTCTGTTATAAAAAGGTTTGGGGTAGTTTTGTGCAAAATCCCTAAAGTTCATGTTAGTTTTGTGAAATTTACTCTTTTCTTAGGCATGTCTGTTTTGCATCCAAAGTACCTGCAATCACATCTATAGCTGAAACCATTCAAGAACCTGTCACAAATATGAATACATGTAAAAATAATAATATAATATGTAGATTTACCAACAAATTTATGTAATAAATTGACTTTTAGAAATGAAGCACGGTATCATTCTCACCTTTCATGATCTATTGTAATGATAAAATTAAAAGAAATATTTAACTTAATGCATTTTTGTCAATTGGATATGATTAATTTATGATAGTGTCTTTAAAGATTATAAAATGCAGTGCTATGATATTTCCTAAGCATGCATATACAAAGAATACTTAAAACTCCTAGCATACGCAGCCTCGGTGTCCAAAACTTAAACCTCAGTTTAAACCTAAATCTTACTTGTATTCTTTCCAATCTTTGTATTAATATTCAATTAGTTTATTTCTCTGATTCCATGAAATTCTCCTTTTTCAATTGAGCATTCTAATTAATTATATAACCCTAGATTTAGTTGTATTTGATCCTAACAACAAGCAAGGATTTTAGGAGTAAATATAAAAAAAGTTTGTTAGTCGAGTGATTCAAATATCCTATAGGAAATAAAAGAAATTTATAAATTCTGAAATTACAATGTATACATAATTAGATGAATTTAGGGATTTATGGCTGATAAATCTTAGTTAAGCTTTAATAGGGTGTACTTTAGTAATTTATTTGGTATTAGTCGTATAAATTTTTGTAAATAGCTAGTGGATCGATTTAGTTATGGAAGTTTTGGTTGCAGACATCCATACTTCATCACACTGAATAAGTTACTTGGAATTGACATGCATACAGTTTAATGAAAAATGAAGAGGAAGAATGGAGGTTATTGATACTTATGGCCTAAGAGGGGATAATTGAAGAGCACCAAATAAATGACAATGCAACTTTATTTGGTCACATCTCTCATACTTTTCCATGTTATTCTCAAGAGCTAGTGCTGCCTTGACTCTAAAGAGAAAAAAGGGGAGAAAATTTAGTCAATAGCTAGGGATATAAAAGATATTTCCATTATCTAGTAAATAACCACACAATGCAATCAAATTCCAGGGATGAATCAAAGAGCTAGTTAGAAAGAAGAATAAAAAGCAATGTAAGGTAAGTGTAACGAACTAAATATATTTGAATATTTGTTATCCAATCAAATAAAAAGCTATATCTGAAATATTATTTATTGATATAATAGCCATAATGCCTAATGATAAGCATGTGATATCACTGCTTTAACTAATGATCACATTATTTTTCAAAACCATCAAGCTAATTAGTAAATTGATATAAGCATGAGCATGAGAAATATTCAGCAACAATATTGATAACTGCATAGCTTTAATCTCTTAATTTTTGAATAAGTACATGAAATACCTTTATTTGTAGCCATCCTTGTTTGCCATCCCTCTTTGAAAATAAAAAAGGAATGCCCTATATTTCTTAACTATCCCAATCCAAGTTAAAGAATCTTCAACTTATGTCTACCAACCAAAAATATGATATATTATGTAAATATTCACCTTGGATAATTTCTAAACCTATAGTGTAAGGGTCGTTCAAAAATTATACAAGACAAGATTTCATTCGAGATCCTAAAAACATATTTAGTTAATAAAATGTTTATGTGACAGTTAAATGGATAACAAAGAGGCCAATACCTTATTATTAATACAATTTTTATATAATAAAATTTATTAAAATAAATTTAGAACAGTACCAAGCCTTGATAGTCAGGGCTAGTAAATCATCATCCCTGACTATCATCTTAAGAAGATCCACCATCTTGCGGTGAGTAATTTTTCTCTCATGCATTATATATATTTAAACCAGATTCATAGCAAATCTACATAACAAATAAATATGAAAAAAAAGAATTATAAGTAATTTTCTTACCTTTAAATCATCATCTCTGACTATCATTCAGATAAAGTCCACCATCTTTTGACGAGTAATTTTTCTCTCTTGCA
>JBAKGM010000326.1:38918942-38929608 GCA_037177215.1 Asparagus racemosus
TCTAGTTTGACCCAAATTAGACGGAATTATCCTAGACGGACTTTACTAGACGGAATTTCGTATCCTAGACGGATATTGTAGCATCCTAGACGGAAATTTCCATCTAGGATGCTCAAAATTCTACTAGTGAATGTTTAGTGTGATATGCAAATTTACATTTTTTTCAAGAAGTTACCCTCGTTCAATTAAGTTTGGAAAAGGAGGGGGGGTTAATAGGGTTGCTATAGTTTTTTGACAAGACCCATAAAAAGAAGTGAAAATATAATAAGAAAAAAATAAAAAGCAAACCAACACAGGAACACTGAGATTTTTATAGTGGTTCAGATCAAAATCTTACATCCATTTTTCATTCTCGTGAAGGGCCTTCCTTACTATGACTAAAGTTTACCTAAATCACAACTCGATTCAGTAGGCTTCAAATACCACATCCTGTAATCTACCCAAAACTAGTCGTCTAACCTAACTCTTCATAATAACCAAAGAAACCTAGCCCTAGCTAATCCAACCCTCAATTTCCCCGACTTGAGTATGCCATCAAACTCACAAGTTTGAATTACAACCAATCAAAAAAAATTACAATGCAAAAAGAACAATCTTACAGCCCTTTATCAAACCGTTCTTCAAATCGATGAAGATGAAGATCCGTAAAGAAGCGATGTAGTGATGTAAGTGTCGGGCATTCTTTCTCGCTGAATCAAACTCTGATAAAAAACGTGCTGAGAAGAAGTTGAACAAGGCTTAGGGGATTTGATTAACTCTCTCTCAAACCCTATAACAAAGATCTCTTCTTTTATGTATTTTCCTCCTTGAACGTTGTTATAAATTATGATCTCCAACTCCCCTTAAATAGACCTTGATAGGACAGGAAAGAGATACTCAAATCTGAGTGCAAGTAGGAGATCAAATGGATTGATGAACGGTTGAGATTAGATCATGAAAACTGCCAAATTTCGTCATAACCATCGACGGTGGATCACGACCATTGATGGTCCATTAGTGATCATTGATGGTTCTATTGTAGCAATCGATGATGCCCAATCTGGTTTCCAGATTTATTCGATTGTTTCATGTAACCATCGATGGTTCCCTATGACTATCGATGGGTCACTGTAGACCATCAATGGTGCCAAATCATGTTTTTATTTTTCTCCAATTGACCCTTGTAATCATCGGTGAGATGCTTCACCATCGATGGGTGCCTCTTGATCATGAATGGTTCAAAGGTTGAAATCAACGTTCGTGTTGATTTTTGCATCGTTTCGAACCACATCTTGCTTGTACCTGTTTATATTTGAAATTTGTCATCTCACAAAATATATCAGTAGTAAATGAAAGTTTATTATTATTCAAACAAGATATATTGTATGAACAACGTTCTAACAATCTCGCACGAACAATGTTCTAACAATTAATAGATCTCATATCAAAAATAAAGACGAGACAACATCCTTCTTCAACATTTAAACGGAAACAATCATCTGGTACATAATTACTACCAAAATCATATGAAATACATCATACGACATAACCATAATCAAATTTATTTTCCGAAACAACAAAAAAGTGGAACTAATCCTTCAATCTAGAACTTCAAGAACCTATTGAAGAAATAGTATGGCTCATCTGGAATCTCCCCACTGATTGGCGCTGGAGAAGGCACAACGTCGGCCTCAACTTCGATGCCCATCACCGCCGGTGAAGGAGCAGGAGCGTCCGGAGCCATTGCCGGGGATGGAGCTTCGACTTCTGCATCGAGAACCGTGATGACCAATTTCTGACCTGCATCGCAATGCGTGCCTTCGCCACTGTCAACGCCACATATGTACCACTTTCGTCCAGCGGTGGCGAGGGTGATAACGTCGTTGCCGGTGGTTAGAGGCTCAGCTGTTGACGGTACGTTGCATGCTTTAAAATCAGGGCCTGTTACCTTGATGACGTTGTGGACTCCGACATGATAGTTGAAAACTGAAGAATAAGAAAAGATTGTTTGATTAGAAATAGTTAGAATACTTGTATACATGTTGAAATTTGATATAAACGTGGCTATTTATCACACATGTTCTATTTTACTGTTATAAATGTCCAACTCTGATCATCACTTGATCCACAAGAGCTCAAAAACTAATGGAAAAAAACTCGTTTTTGTATGATCACATGATGTATGTGCTAATAAAATGGAATGCAAATGATAAATAGCTACACGTAGGTTGTTTTAATTCGTAAGGAAAAAAACTGCAACAAATGCTGCTGCTTAAAGAGAATAATTATATACCAAGAGTGTCTCCGACTCTGAATTCTTTTCCTTGAGCCCAAGCAGTGTAATTGAAACCAAGCGTCCACCCACTATCATCTCCAACGATGTGTTCAGTTGCTCCGGTCAATGTCGGAATCACGAAGGCGAAAATGAAGAGAAGAGCAATTGTGTTCTTACAGGACATTGCAACTTGTATCTTTTATGTATAAAGAAAAATGTAGTGATTACTATTAGAGGGTGAGAAAGAAAGATAGCCTATTTATAGGAGGAGATTTGCGTACTACGTACAATCACCAATATTATGACCTTTTCAGCTCAAACATAGAGCAGGCCAAATGAGGCTTAGAGAAGTCCGTCCCTTGTCCCATTAAAAAATGTTGTGATAACAAAAACAGCAACATTAACATTATTGATTTCTATATTTTTTGTATTAATTCAGTATTTTATTTACCTTGAATTTTACTAATCACACGAAGATGGGGTGGCCGCCGCGTATGCTGCTTCTTCACGGGTTCCTTTTTGTTTCTTACCCAAATTCCGGCTTTGGACTTCTGCTACAACCCCGATTAAAGAATATTTCTGTTTTTTAGGTGTGCTTTTTAAAGCTACATAAGGTTGTTTTTAAGATTAGCTTCTACATTTTGTAGTTTTTATGCCATACATATCCTTTACTTTTTGGCAATCTTTTTTTTGCTATCAATAAAATATTTTATAGCATAGGTGTGCTTTTAAAAGCTACATGAGGGTGCTTTTAAAAATGTTACAAATACCAGATTGGTATATTTAGTTGACCCTATATGACATATTGGAATATTTTCTTACTTAGGCGACAATTTGTTATACTATGTGGACTACGGTGACAAATGTGCCTATTTTTGATGGGAACCAAAATTAAGGCCAAATTGAATCATATGACTCCTCACGTGCAGCCGACGTGAATTAAGTGGGCTTACGTGGCAGGGTAACGATTATGAAAGGGGGGGAAAAATATAATTTCCCCCTTCAATCCCTATTTTCTCTCTTTCTCTGTTCACGTGAGGGAGAGGACAAATTTTCAAAAAATTATAGACACTCGCCTTGTGCATAGAGTTGGGGGACCTCAGAGGCTTGATTTCTTCCATCTACACCGAGGCATAAGAGAGGATTAGGGTTATTTTGTTGGCCATAGTGAGGCGCAAAAGGTGAGTTTAAAATTCAAAATCTGTGAATAATTTGAGGAATTAGATGGTTAATAAGGATGATTCGTGTTATTTAATGGGTTCAAAACCTTGATTTTGCTATAATGTGGTCGATTAGTTTAATTTAGGATTTTTTAAACATTGCTGCCATTATAGTGGTTTTTTTTGTGTTTGTGGATTTCAATTATGATTATAGTTGCTGTATATTGAATTTTTATTGTCTAATTTAAGTGTTTGTTGTATAATTTAGTGGTTTGGTTGCCTAATTTAGGGGTTCTACTACAGTTTCTTTTGTGATTTAGTAATTAGTTTTCGCATGTAATTTCTATTAAATTTTGTTGTAGATGGGTGTCAATATCATGATTAAAATCAAACATGGAGGACAATTCCCAATTGGCCATGTGGATAAATACATTGGTAACAGATTTGATGTCGTATTTCTTGACAAGAAACACTAGATATCATGGTTAAAATCAACATGGAAGTGTAATACTCGCACTCCAAACCACTGCTACAAAACTTCACCCCACATCTCTTTGTTAGATCATTCCACCTTCATATGGGTTTCATCCCATTGAGCCATTGTTTGCTTCTTCGTATGTTCATGCTTGAAACTAACCTTGAGCAAGAGCTTGAGGATAGCGAATCCATCTCCAATTTCAGTTGCCCTAACCAATTTAACGCTAGGAGGAAAAAGAACCACAAATTCCCAATTTAAACCCTGACAGCAAGTTCATCCGAGAAGTGCCCAAGCCGAAGGGGTTTTTCTGATATTTACCACATATTTAGTGTATACTTGACAAGAGATCACGCCCGCAACGCTGCAGTGGACGGAGATTCCACACATGAACCATTTGCCTCCTGGTGATGGGAGATTTATCACGTCTTCTCCGGTGTCGAGGACTTTAGATGTTGGTGGGGCTGTGCAAGATATGAACCCGGGCTCGTCTATTTTGATGGCATTGTGGTCTCCTCTTTGGTATTTGAATGCTGTGAAGTGCAATGAAGCTTGTAAATTTAGTGTTTCACGGCTGTATTGATATCTTTCCAGTCCTAATCACTCATATTAAATAATCATAAAAGAAACATGGAAATGTTTCTTTAAGGGTTTGATTAGGGAGTTCTGAAACATAGAGGATTTTCATGTATAAATGAATAGAGATATGTAGATCGTGATGAATGGAATGGATCATCCAATTACTCTAATACTGTTCATCTTGGTATACATACAACAAAGAATATACAAACTGACAAAAATAAGCCTTCACTTCACAGTTTTAGATTTGAAAATTGCGGTTTAGAATCTTTGGAATTGCATAAATTTTCAGTTCATATACGATCTTGAACAATAGAGATCAATCATTGGAATAATTTGACATGTAGGTTAACTGGCGGAAAACAAATATGAACTCCATGTCCATTCTACATCTATTGTTTTTCAAGAGAGAGGGAGAAAAATACCAAGATGGTCGCCAACGTGAAACTTTCGACCTAGAGCCCAATCATAGAGATCAACATCGAAGGCCCAACCTCGTTCTCCGCCAATGAGATGATCAATAGCTTGGTTGAAAGGAAGGCAAACAACCATAAGCATCAGAACTGCAATCACAATCTGTAGGTATGTCACCAAGGGGGCAAAAAAGAAAAAAAAACTTGAATGTTCTCGGCAAATGAAGGCAAAGAGCTGTACCTCAATTATTTCTTAATTGTTTCAGTGGCCGGCATTTAAAGAAAGGTACAGATATTGCCATCTGCACTTAGAAAAGAGAAACAACCAGGAAAACAAGAAGCAGCTAAAAACTAATAGAACATAAGAAAAACAACGATAACTAAATTTTAGAAGAGTACCCAAGACATAGTTCAAGTACAATTATGGCCTACATACTGTCCAAATTCAGTAATACGAAGCTTCAAACAAGAATGCTCATCATCAACAAACATAACGAGAATGCACACAGGTTTAATAGCCAACCCTCCCACTAAATGGCCAATATTTCAAGAACAAATCAAGATGAGAGAACACACAAGGAACACATGAACGACACTCTATTTTTTTCATCTTCTAAAAAATCAAAACACATAAATGGCATGTATGCCTCAACAGTCATAACTAAAAAAACAACACTTGATTTTATTTTTTTTTGGTCACCTTATGAAAAATCAAAATACACAATGGCATACATGCCTCACCCATCTTACATAAAAAGATGAAAACAAATTTACAGCAATATAAAAAATAAATATAAATCCATGATTATTACTAGTGACTTGTAATAGACCTTCACTTAGCGCTAGCAAGCTGAGTCCTTAGAAGCTTAGCAGCACCAACCATATTGGAAAGCGCAGGCTTAACTTCACCATACTTTCTCGTCTTAAGCCCACAATCCGGATTAACCCACAAAATGTTAGTCTCAAGCACAGCAAGCATTTTGTTAATCCTATCAGCGATCTCCTCAGTTGAAGGAATCCTAGGAGAGTGGATATCATAAACTCCCGGGCCAATTCCAGCACCATACTTAACTCCTTCACGGAAAACTGAAAGGAGTTTCTCATCAGAACGAGAGTTCTCGATGGTGATGACATCAGCATCCATATCGATGATTGAGTGAATGATGTCATTGAAGTTAGAGTAACACATGTGGGTGTGAATCTGTAAAGAGAGTATTTAAATGTGTTAAGAGTGTAACTTTTGTTTGCTGGGAGAGTATTTGGGGATTAAGGGAGGAACCTGAGTTGTGTCTTGGACACCGCAGTTAGTGATTCTGAAGGAGTGGACAGCCCAGTCTTGGTAGAAAGCTTGTTCAGATTTGCGAAGAGGCAAGCCTTCCCTAAGAGCTGCTTCGTCGATTTGGATAACCTGCATAGAACAATGTAATATTAGGTGAGGTTACTATTGAAAAAACATAATTGGCCGGGAGGAGATAGCTTCACTTTTTTTCCCACTTTTGGACATCTATATTTTGCTCAGGATGGATTCTTATCATGACCTCCTATGTAATTTGTAAGCTTTGGAGATATCTTGTTTTTAAAAAGTGGAGGGCATATACCTAACACTAGTCTAAAAAGGGTAAAGTTCACAAATCTTCGTGAACTTTGGGGTGTTCTGCACAAAACAAACATAACATCTTTTATTCAAAATAACTACCATGAACTTTTTTCAAGAAACTACCATGACTCACAGAAATTAGGATAAGTTCTCACATGCAAAACACGTGACATGTTTTGGACATTTTGCTCTTATGTACTTTATATATCTTTGTGGATTTGACAATTATAAGTAAGGTTAGCTCAGACCTTTCATTTAAGATGTTCACACCGCTACAACAATTTTCAATAGTTGATGGTATTTTTCTGTAATTTTGAAAGTTCAAGGTAGTTTTATAATGAAAAATTTTCATGGTAGTTTTATACAAAACATCTAAAAGCTCATAATAGTTTTGTGAAATCTATCCCAAAGAAGCATAATCATTAAGAACTGAGATGACTATTTGAAAAGGTAGCGCACATGAATACCAGCAGCTTCCAAATCCTCTACCTCCTTCTTGATAGCCAAAGCAATCTGATAGCATGTCTCAAACCTGGAGGCAAGCATAACATGGTTAAAACCGAAGATTTCAAAGC
Source organism: Asparagus racemosus (assembly GCA_037177215.1). Classification (NCBI taxonomy): domain Eukaryota; kingdom Viridiplantae; phylum Streptophyta; class Magnoliopsida; order Asparagales; family Asparagaceae; genus Asparagus; species Asparagus racemosus. Next base: position 38,925,996 of record JBAKGM010000326.1, read on the forward strand.
ATCGAGCAGTAACGAAGTGATGTACTCATTGTCACCTAGGTTGGTCATTTCTGACAAAAGACCAGTTGAGGATTGTGACAGGACCAGTCAACATTCCCTTCATTGGGCGAGAAGTCATGCTCTGAGCCATGGAAGACCAGAAAACAGTCATGGCCTTAGGGAGACTGACATCTCCATAGATGATGGGGGGCTTCACACATCGTGAGCCATAAGATTGTACCCAGCCATTCACAGTGAAAGCAAAACCTTGCAACTGTTCCCCAAAGTACTCAACCATATCATTCCTCTGTGAAAGTCACAGTCGAGGTTAATACAAGAAGAGAGTTCGTCATAATTATATAAGAGAATATTTAAGGGTTTGTTTATATTAGACCCCTAATTCTATGTTAATTTTATATTAGAGCCTCAAATCTTTATATTTCTAAATTAGATCCCGCAATCTTCATGTTGGTTCGAAATGGGGTCTTATTTAAAACAACTTAACAGATTTGGGGGTCTAATTTAGAAATATGAGGATTTGAAAGTCCAATAGAGATTAACAAAGATTTAGGCGTCTAATATAACAAAAAAACCCAATACTTAAGCATAAGCTTACCTCTGGCTCTCCGTGGACAAGCACATCAATGTCAAGTTCTTCTTGGAGCTTGACAACCTTGTTAATTTCCTCTTTGATGGCACTAACATACTCGTCTTCGGAGATTCTGCAAGGAGATGAAATGATCAACACAGCCTTTTCCAGAGGGTGAAAGAAAAGAAAAAGTTTGCCTATCAATAAAAGAAATTGAATGAAAACACTGAAAAGGACCTACTTTTTTGCCTTGTACTCACGGCGAACTCTTCTGAGTTCTACTGTCTGGGGAAATGAACCAATGGTAGTGGTGGGAAGAATTGGAAGGTTCAACTTCTTCTGCTGAGCATCTAGCCTGGCACTAACATTCGTTGCTCGGCGGTGATCAGAGCCCCTCAGAGCAGCAGCCTATAAAAGAAAGAAATTTGATTCAGAAAGAAATTAGCCCCTTTCTGAATTTCAGAAAAGATTAATGATGTGAAATTCTACTAACAGCCTTCTGGACTTCTTCGTTGGTCACTCTAGGGGATGATTTCCTCGAGGCCTGGGCAGAAGCATTTGCCGAGAAGAAAGCCTGTGGATAGTAATAAATACTGACTGTTAAATGGAAAGTCAACTATCTTAAACTAAGCTTTATATAACTGCTGCTTAATGATGTCATAGTTATATTCAACATAATATGAGAGTTCATTTTGGGTGAATGACCATACCTCATCCTTTGAACCAGCCAATGCCTTAGCCAAGGCACTAACTTCGACAACCTTTTGTGCAGCAAAAGCCAACCATGACTTGATTTCATCATCCAACTTTGTCTCATTTACAAGATCAACAGCAGTGTGCATGAGCGAACAAGATGTCGAGACCACAAGCTTGTCTTCAAAAGAAAACCAAAGCAAAGATCTCAGCAATCCCAGAAACTTTCACATCACAATCTAGAAAAGAAAGTGCATGCTGGGAGGCATATACCTTTGCCCACGATAGCCTCAAGAGACTGAAGAATATCAAGGGATGTAGCAAGGTCATTGGCCCAAATGTTCCTTCCATCAACTACTCCAGCAAAAAGATACTTGCCAGAGGGGAAGCTGCTTTTAACCAAGTCAAGGGTCTTGGCTCCACGAACAAGATCGAAACCAAAACCTGTGATGCTGTTCAATGCAGTGATGGTCCTAAAATTGCCAAGAGAATATAAGTAAACGTTACTTGCACATTTACATAGAGGTCCCTAAAAAAAAGAGAGGTAGCAACTGACTTGAATGCCTCAGCAGGAACATCAGCAAAGTAAGTTTCGACAACAACATTCAAACCAGAAAGTGATGATTCTAGATCTGAGTAGGCTTTGGTAAATGCCTCCAATTGGTGAGCGTCAAGATCCAACACAAGGGTAGGCTCATCAAACTGAATCCAAGAAGCACCAGCTGCCTTCAACTCAGCAACAACTTCCCTGTACATGTTTATATTATACACTTTGAGAATTTTCAGGTAGTATAGAGAACTTGAAGGGAAATTGGCACTATCAGCATTTATATATCCTTACTTGTAGACAGGAAGAATGTTCCCAAGCAGTGACAGAGGAGAGAAAGATTTCTCCACTCCCTTGGCAGGCTTTGAGAGGAAAAGGTAAGTGAAAGGTCCAATAAGCACTGGAACTGTGTCAACTCCTTGCTGAAATAAATATTAAAACGATCAGTTTTAATGGGGAAAAAACTTGAGAAATTTGCTCAGGAAGAAAAATCAGAAACAGAGGATAAGTGTCTATGGTATAAACACAGAAGTATAGGTCGATGCATAATATCTAATCTAGTCCACCAGATGTATTAAATAGTTTGGGTAATTCAGTCATTTTCTAGGTTTCAAGTTTTACTTTTCAAGCACCGTGTCAGAAAAATGAAACGGAAACAGGGAAAATAGCATGCTTCAATGGAGAGTTCGGGAAGTTTATGAATATCCAAAGTCAATTATTAACTTCGAATATGAATATTTGAGTAGTGACCATAATATCATCAGTTGTAATACTTACTTCTTTTATGGATGAACAGATGCAAAGTTCAACATAATCAGTTTTTGTGCTGTTTTACCAGATGAATAAGTTATCTACACAACTTGAACAAAATTGAATAAAAGATATGAAGGCTTGAAGTGGCTATGCTTCAACACTTACATAAAGAACAGGATATAGAGGAAAAATATCACTAAGAGACACTTGGTGCATCTTGCATTTTTCTTATAACTTAGAAAACTATTTTTCACATACCACTCAGACAACAAACTAGTAGACATGAAGGTAATAATTAAATATACTGAACAGCGTATAATACTCTCGTCAAACTTCAGAAAAAAAAAAAATTAAAATAGTGGTCAGTATCACAGACGGAAAAAAAAAAAGGTTAAGATCCATACCGCCTTGGCTTCCTTGTATTCGTTCACTGCCTTGTGAGATGAATAGGAGAACTTTGTGTTGGGTCCCAATTCAGGCACAATGAAATGGCTGGATCAACAATAGGGCACACAAGTTATCAGTACCATTAACAATCTCAGACATACAAGAACATCAATTGGCATGCTTCATGATAAATCACAAAAAAGAAACAGACGCAAAAAGGGTTCATGAGGGCTTACTAGTTAGTGTCAAACCACTTGGTCATTTCCATAGCAGGTACAGTAGCATTTCCCCTTGCCATAGAGAAGAAGGTGTCAAAACCAATCTCTCCACCATTCCAGCCATATCTTTCAGGAACAGCACCGAGCATTGCAGATGTATCGAGCATCTGATCATAGTAGGAAAAGGTGTTGCTAGGAATGTGTTTGATCCCAGCATCAGCCATTTGCTTCCAAATGGAAGACCTGAGATCAGCGGCAACCTTCTGCAAGTCCACAGCAGAGCTCTTGCCATCCCAGAATGACTCAAGGGCAAACTTGAGCTCTCTCTTAGGGCCCATGCGAGGATAGCCGACAATGTGTGACGCCATCTTTCTGTTTACAGATAGAAATAAGAAATCAAATATTAACGATGGTATACTTTTGGAACTCAACTAACAGACTAATCCA
>JBAKGM010000326.1:38975069-38991791 GCA_037177215.1 Asparagus racemosus
TCTTTCTTCTTTGCTTTGATACTGAGGAGCTTGGGATGATTTTAACACAAACACTTGGGGCTATTTATAGATTTTCGCAGAAGCTACTGTAGCATAGTTACTGTAGCAATTACGGCTAAGTAGGTGGTTACTGTAGCTACTGTAGCAGGTTACTATAGCAATTACGGCTAAGTAGGTGGAAGGTTTGGTGAGCTGCTGACTTTAACAGCATATTCGCACTAGACACTTTTAACACCTGAAAGTCCAATCACAATATTTGAAGGAACAATCAATACATGATGATTAGCAGAAAACAGTAACGTGCTACTTTAAAAAAACGATAAGGTATTTTTTATGTCAAAAATAAAACATAGAGTATGAGTTGTTTATGTTGATCTCCCGTGTTCCTCATACCATTTCAATTATTTCTTGAAATTAACATTTGAACCAATCATCCTACAATTACAATCCAATGCAAGCATCCTCATTGTTAGTCCCGCCGAAGCCTATACACCAAATAAGCCACAATGCCCATAACAACCATAATCAGCATCACAGCAACCACTAAACTCACCGTATTCCCTCTCAAGCCCATCACAAAATTACTCATCCCCTCCCCAAACTTCTTCTTCTTCTTCTTCTCCAATCTCTCCCCTCCTACCTCCTCGCTCGTCATAGAACTCAGCTGAGCTTCTGGTTCATTGTGGGTAGCATGAGAGCTTGGTTTGGTGCTTGGAGATGTTTCTAGTGCGTGCGCATGCTTTGGTAGCACAACATAGAGAAGTCCTTCATCTTTATCAAACTTGGCTTGGATTTCGCGAGGATTGCAGTTTTTCGGGACTTTGAAGGACTTGAGGAAGCGAAGCCACTGGTTGCCGTTGCCATCTCGCGGGCGCTCGCCGCTGATTATGAGGCACCCTGATGTTTTGATCAGGACTTTCATCTGGTCCTTTCTGAACCCTGTCAATAATATTTGTGCATCCAATTCAAATGTCTGAATTCTACAAAGTTTGATGAATTTGAGAAGCATGACATGTAGGGATGCAAACAGTTCATACACGGATCAGGTGTGACATTTGTTGAATCACATATACGAATACGAATACATCGTTATCATTCAACTAGGAAATCACATGTGCACGTCTGACAAAATTGAATATGTATATATGAAGCGGATGAATGAAAACAAATATTATGGTTTGTTAGCAAAAAAAAAATAAAAGAAGATAAATTACATTAAACCCCAAAGAACGTTGAACGTTTTGCAGTAAACCCCCAATAACTTTCAAAATCATATTTTTTGGATTAATTACATCAAACCCCCAATAACTTTCAAAATGCCTTTTTACGTTGTATTTTTTTCTAATTTATGGGGCTTTTATGCAAAATAATGAAACTTCTTGGGGGTTTTCTGCAAAATACAAACTTTATTGGGGGCTTAGTTCGATTTTGAAAGTAAACGGGGGTTTACTACAAAACGCTCAAAGTTCTTGGGGATTTAGTGTAATTAAATAATTATGGGGATATGATTAAATACCTGTGACATCCATGACAAGTGTATCGCATTCATCTGCCTGCATCCAACGCGAACGGGGCTCGATATCGGTGTACGATCGAGGCTCTGAAGAAGCTCCAACCTTCATTCCCTCCATTTTCTGATGATATGATTGAGATGATACGAGTATGAATCATATATATATAATGCATTATTATTATTATTATTATTATTATTATTTATAAATATATTGTGACAACTCTTGAAGGGGAACTTTATGCTCAGTTTTCTTCAGCATGGAGTTATGCTTGGTTTCTTGTTTCTTGATGGTGGAGTTGCTTTTCTTTGTGAAGATTCCTTTGTCCATTGCCTGGTTGAGTTCTTTTCTGGGATTCCTTTGCTCTGAAACTTGCAGGGTAGTTTCCTTTTCTTTCTTTCTTTCTTTTTTTTTTTTTTTTCTTTTTTTGCTTTTTTCCCTTTTTAAAGCTAAATATCAGAAACCCCATTAACTTTGGATGATTATCAGATAAATCCCCATAACTTTCAGAACATCAGAACAAGCCCTTAAGTTTAGGGGTCATTAAAAACCCCTTTAACTTTAATAATTATCTAGAAACCCCCAGACAACATTAATTGCAATTTTCACTTGGGTGTGTTAGATTATGCAGATATATATTTTTTCGGGTAAAAATTGGAGTTTGCGCTTTTAGGGGGGTTTTCTAAGAAAATCTTAAAGGTTAAGGAGGTTTTCTGATATTTTGAAAGTGAGGGGTGCTATATGATAATCGTCCAGAGATGAAAGGGCTGCTTTTTAAATTGAGCCTAAAAAGAGGTTTGGATGAATCAATATGTCAAAAGTAAAATTGACATAGATTAGGATCTGTCGTGATCCAATATGATGTCTTCACCTGAACCTGATTTTAAATTACAGGGCATATATTGAACATAATCATAGAGTTAAATTCTTATGCGTTCAATTTTTTTCCATTAGTACATCCTTTTAAGTAATCATTTATATTTGACCAAATCCAGTGATAATCAGGCTAGATACCAAAGTTCAATTTTTCTGAGACACTGGGTATCAAACGGGCAAAAATAAACATTGGGATGTCAAAGTCCAAAAGGGGTGAAACTTTAGGGTATCAAAGCACAAATTAAGCCAAATAGTCAGCATTACCTTTTCTGAGCTTTATGTACATCAATGAAGAACAAGATAGGACTACCAGTTAGAAGAAAGACTGTATGAGAGGAACTCTGTCCACTATTAGGTGATTATATTTTAGTGTATTGCGCTTTCTTCTTGGTATAATCTTGTAAAGAGTAAATTTTGAGTTGTTTCTTCTTAATAAAACATATCCTTCTTAGTGTTGTTCATTTTTTTTTCCTTTTCTTTTATTCTTATTTTTAATTTTTAAGTTTTGTATTTCCTCTTAGCAGGCCCTGTTGTTGTTTATTTGTTGATGAGAACAGATTATGTAAGAAAAGGCTGATTTTTTATTATTATTTATATTCTCCTTCATCCTCTCTTCCTTCTAATAACCATTAAGGTCTCTGAAATAAAATGTTATATACTTTCAAACAATCTATGATGAAGTGCATTTGAACAAACCATAAGCAGAGTTATTTCTTTCCATTTTGATTCATGCAATATTCTCATAATTTACAAATGCACACACAACCACAACAATCTTCAAATTACACACTCTCCCTCCCTATCACAATCTGATACTGATCAAAGTACTGCATCAGCTCCCAACTCCTCTTCCTGAAATTATGAACCACAAAACTCCCCACCCCAACAATAACCAAAGCAGCCACTGCACAATTTACAAATAACCACCTCCTCTTCACCTTCATCCCAACCTCACTTTTTCCCCTTATACCCTTCCCATTTTCTCTTTTTGCAGAATCACCCTCATGAGATTCTGCTGGAGCTTGTGTAATTGTTTCAGGTTCAGTGATGAGTTTTGGAAGGTTAACAGTAAGGAGTCCGTTGTCGAACTTGGCACGGGCTTTGCCCATGTTGTACTTGTCGGGTATTTGGAATTCCTTTCGGAAGCGCAGCCATCGGTTTCCGGTGAGATGGCGCTGGCCGCCGATGCGGAGATTGGTGTAGTCGTCGAGCTGAACTTTTAGGTTCTCCTTCTTGAATCCTGTTGAGTCAGTGTCCGGGGTGCAAAATTGTTTTAACAATCTGATCAACACATGCATGTATTTGAATATTTGTATCTGTAAATTTTATATATATCTGTATTCATATATCTGTACGTATGTACAATACAAGAGATAAGTTGGATGCATAAAAGAAATTGTAGCGTAACCAAAAAAAAAGATTAACAAATTTGTTTAACATAGTTTAAGATTTATATTCATCAAATTATTGTAAGTAATTTTCCAGTAAGTTTCTTATATATAAAAACATTTCCTAAAAATTAGAAATCTTATAACTATTTTTATGCAAGTTGAATAATGAACAGAGTTTTAAAACTTCATTGTAAGTTTCTGAACTACTGCTTTCTAATTTCATTTTGACAAATAGACCCCCAGGGTGAAACCTTTAGACTATCTACCTCAGACTCTTTAACCCAGAGAGACAATACTTGTCACAAATTCACCCGGGGTATTAAACGACTAAAATTTAAATCTGGGGGTCTTATCTGTCAAAAACGAAACTAAAGGGGTAGTAACTTCAAAATAACGATCCTACATGAGTCTATGTGCAATTAACCCAAATAATACAGATAATTATGAGCCATAGAGAAATCACTCACCCGGGAGCTCAATTACGAGTGTATCTGATCCTTCCTCTCTAATCCAATGTGAAGAGGGAATAAAATCCTCATAAGAAGCCATTGAATCCATTATAGGGACTTTTTTTTTTTTTGGTTGCAAATTAGAACTATAGAATATTGTGAAGTTTTGGAGGACTATAGAGAATTTGATGAGTGAAGTTTAAACTAAGCTTGGGATTTATATAGTAGCCTATTGTTAGTTGCCTTGAGATCTAAGAATGGGCTATCCATTGGCATGGGTTTGAAAGTGGCGGTCAACTTCTATTGTGGGTAAAGAGGTAGGTTCCTTATTTTGTATTCACTCTTTTTTATTTTACTAGTATAATGCATGTGCTTTGCACATGGTCATACATGTTTTAAGTTTTACATTTTTTATTGAATAGTAAAATTATGTGTTAATAAATAAAATTTCATAATAAGATTGTTTAAAAAGAAATATATAAATTAATTATTATTGTGTAGTGATTGTAATTGAATGTTTTTCTTATAATGATCGCCCAGTGCTAACCTTTTTTTTAAAAATAATAAGTCCCCTAAATTTAAAATTGTTCTTAATTAAAACTGCTAATTCCTTAAGTTCTCTTAAATATGCCACTCCAACTTAAAAGTTGCTAACTTAACTCCAAATTAAATAAACTGTATTAATTTTGCTAGCTTTGTCCTGATGTTTCCTAGATAGTTACACTTAATACTTGCAACATATTGCAATAGTTACTTCTTTTTATAATTATTTAATAGGATAAATTACACTAAATCTTTACGAACTTTTAGCCTCTATGAACTTTCAGAATCACACTAAACCTCTAATGACTTTTCTGTTTCAAAGAAAACCCCTGATAACTTTCTAAATTTTGTAGATAACCCCTATAAATTAGAATAAGAAAATGACATAAAAATGCCTTTTGAAAGTTATTGGGGGTTTGGCGTAATTTTCTCTAAAAGATATTGAGGGCTTTCTAAAAAATTTATTAGGGGTTTTGTGTGATTCTGAATGTTCTTGTGGACTATTTACTGTAAAATGCTAAAAGTTCATGGGGGTTTACTATAATTTACCTTATTTAATATTATAATTCTTAGTTCAAGTAATATTATTAAAATAATTATACTATCTATATATTATAAAATATTTATACAATTTAATTTTTTTAATTATGCTCTTAAATAATTTAGTACTATAAATTTTTATTATACTATTATTAACAATTAATAGCATTAATATTAAATATTTTTTTTGTAAAAAGGTTAGTTTTCAACCATTACCAAATATATAGATTCTTTAGTATCATGTAATAATCTTTGAGAAAATACTCTAAAAATAATATTAAATAATTTATTTAATTTCTTTAATAAAATACTAAATAAATAGTATTATTCATAATTTATGTGATATTATTAAAATAATTACACTATTTATGTGATTAAATATTGCTTCTATTTATTTTATTGCTCATTGGATTATAGTATAATTCTTAAAAGTATTTAGTAATATATTATTCTATTTATACTATTATTTTAATTATTTTATTATAATTCATAAATAATTATTATGATAATTTAATTTGTTACTACTAATAATTGTGTATACTTATTTTATAAATTATTTTATTAAATTTTGTTTAAACAATTAATAGTTATAATATTATGATAATTGTAATTATTTAGGAAGGTGAGGAGGTGCATAAAAAAAGAGGTTATATTTATTTAATGAAAGATTAATTAGAGACAATGGCATAGTTAGAATTTATTAAAATTTGAGAGGGCAAAAAAAATTTAAAAGTTTTAACACCCCAATTCTCTTTTTATAGTAGTATAGATATAGATTTGGAACTTTTCTCAATGCTTTGATTATTTCACACAACTTACATGATTTGGGAACTAACAGAAATTCAATGGTTTGAGGGACTAAAATAAAAAATGCGAAAAGTTTGCGAAACTAATATCGAAACAACCCTAAAGATAATTATCATTTATATATGATTAATGTTTAATTTCAAATCCATGAACAATGAGCTCAGAATTGTGAGATGATGATGTAGGACAAATAACAAACAAATTCATAGAGGAGCAAAACTATCACGAGTTAAATGCGGATACAGATGTATTATTGATTTGCCCGCAAAGAGACAATCACATCTCCCAATCCGGGAGACAAATTTTGATGTATTATATATGTAAATCGCCTATCTTGATGAGATGTAGCTAACCAAATTGACAGATTTTTTAAAATTCCATCAGCAGTACCCATCTTTGGCAAAATTTTTAAAATAATCAGCTTTGAATTTATTTTTAGTAATGAAATTGGAGTCAATTTAGATTAGAAAATAAATTCAATTTTGATTCAATTTAGATTATTTGTTTTCTCTATTATAAGAAGTCTTTTAGGTAATTTCGAAGAATTTATATATTTTTAGGATTCTATTGCTATTAGGAGTAAGGGGTGATTTTTCTATTTAAAAAGAAAGATTGTAACTTTCATGATTAGATAACTTTTCATCAATAAAATTTCTCTTATTATAGTTTCTTCATGAATTAAAAAATTATTTTTTATAGATTCAAAGAGAGATGAATTCTGAGACTTATCACTTTCGTGATGGCGATGCAGTAGATGATTGGTCAAATAAGGAGAGGTCCAATCTTTGTACATTGCATTTCATTTCAAACCAAGGACTGATGGAGAAATGACGATGCGCCCCAGGGCTTATCATGGACCCCATTAAAATTCCAAATGTAAAGGGGAAAAAAGAGGAAAAGAATCAAATGTTGGAAATCTTTCTCAATTGTTGTGAAGAGAGCTTGAGAGACGAGAAACTCGTGTCGGGGAGCATCGTCTAGAGTTGATGTGGTCTTGTGATGTACTTCATTGTTCACTGAAAATGTAAAGCCGTAAATTATTCAGGATATAATCATGTGCTCCTCATATGACTTATTTGCGTAACACCAATGATGAAATTTTGAGGTGTACTATTAAAACTCAGTATTAATAAAAATGTTTCCTTGGCTTTTAACTAATGATGAAATGGTGTAAGATTTTGTTCCCCTTTTCTTTTCAAAAAGAGCCAACTCCTTTACCCCTTGAATACTACTTGAGAAACATATACACGTCATCTTCTATATAAAAATTAATATTGTATACACACAGGATCTTCAATATATATGACAAAATGGCTAACTCCCTCTTAAAATAATATTAAAGTCTCAACTTGCGCTTTAAGGTGCCATTTGGCAATGGGTTAAATGAGGGGTTAAGGAGATTTAATCCCTTCTTAACCTGCCAAACACAAAAAAAAAACTATATAATTGTTAAAATGAGTTAACCCTTCATAATTTGCCAAACACAAAAAATGCATAAGGACAAAGTTAACCCTCTAAGGGATTAAAATGAGTTAACCCCTCAAAATGAGCGGTTTATTAATACTCCTATTTAGAAGGATTCTTAATTAACCCCTCTATTTATAGAGAAAATAGTCAAAATCCTCATTATTTCCAAACGTTAAAAGTGATCAGAAGAATTAAAATAAAACTTATTTAAGGAGTTAATAATTTAGTCCTTCGGATTATCAAATGGGCTAACTACGTTAATCTTTCTCCTTAATTCCTCTTCGTTATCCCTTTGCCAAATGGAGTCGTATCAATTTTCCTATTTTCCTATTCATACTATATTTCTTTGTCCAATGTAGTCCTTTCGTGAAAAGACCATTAAACACTTAACAGAAATTTTAAAAATTTCAAACAACCCCCCTAAAAACTTTAAAATTTACAAAACAATTTGAAAAAAATAAAAAATTTAAAAATACCCTAAAAATTTAAAAAGTTATAAATAGGCCCATAAAATATGAAAATTACCAATGACCACTGAAAATTTTAAATTTTATTAAAAAACCCCTAAAATTTTGAAATTATAAAAAATACCTGAAATCCATAATTTAAGAATACTTCTCTGAAATATATGAAAATTTAAAAATGAGCCCTAAAAAATTAAAAATTTACAAACACATCCTGTAATTTTAGAAATTACAAAAAACACCCTAAAATCTAAAAATTATCAACAACCTCCTAAATGTTTTCAGGGGACTATTAGAAAATTTAGATTTTTAGGTTATTTATAATTTTTGGACCTGTTAGGGTGTTTTTTTATAAATTTTTAATGTTTACGATATTGCATTTTTCATATTTCCATGGCCTGTTAGTAATATTTGAAAATTTTGGCGTGTTTTTTGTGATTTTAAATTTCAGTGTGTTTTGTATAAATTTTGGATTTTTTCAAGGTTTGCAAATTTCAAATTTTTAAGGGCTGTTTATAATTTTTGGGGTGTTTTTTGTAATTTTTAATTTTCAAATTATCATTTTAGTTTTTGAAATTCTATTGGTGTTTTTTTATAAATTTCAGTAAAAAATCCTTTAAAATGATATGTCACGTCACCCTCTATTAAGTATTCAACCGTTGTTTCAAAAAAGACCATAATGGGCAAATAATCATAGTATAATGAGGAAAATGGATAAATTGATGCCTTAGGGAGCAAGATGAAACTTCAACAACACGTCAAAGGGGAGATAGTCATTTTGTCCACATATATTTAATGAAAAAAGAACATACAGTATTAATTCTCACAAAAAGAAAGAAAGAAAAGAAAACCAAAAAAACATAGGATGAAAAATTAAGTACAAGCTTGAGTGTTAAATTAAGAATGAATCACAAACATCCACTAGACAACTCAACGGTGTGATAAAAGAGGATCTGAATCCATTAACATGTGATACCAAATAAGTATCAAGAATATTATTTCCTTCTATCCTGAAATGTACTCTTTTATCACGCTGGATTTGGCTCACAGAAGAAACAAGAATATCACTTATCAATATCAAAAAGGATCAAAGACTGGATTCCAATTAAACTATGCAAAAACAAACGATAAAATGGATTTGCCAGGTATCATGAGGATCTCACCCTTTCTGAGGATACATAAGAAGACATCATCTGCTCACTGTTTTTTCTTTTGTTTAAAAAAAAAAAAAATACAAGCAATCATTTTTGCATGTGTTCCAAGGAAAATACTAACACATGCTATTATTGCCTCAATGATTTGAGAAGATTGCAGAAAGGATCAAAGTTGAGAGAGAACTAATGATGAGGATCTCACCTGTAAAACTTAATTTGCAATAAAAAGTAAGGTGTGAAGAATGAAGCCTGGTCCGAGATCTCGCCCAAAATTATTGGAAGAAACTTATCCCAATAGTTGTTTTCTTTAAATATGGGACTAAACTAAGATCAATGTTGAAAAGATCTTGGATCAAACTTCATTCCAAACACCCAACTTTCCTTCTTCATCTCTCTCACTCCCATTATTCCTCAATCAAATCTAGTAATAGGCTAGAACTCACAAGGCCTCTCCTCCCCTACTCCCAAGTAAATAACATACATAAATATGTAGAAGCTATAACTTAGATATGGGAATAATGTTAATATATTCTGGAAAAGCACATGATGGACAGGTCATTTGAGGCTTAAAATAACAGGGAGAAAACAAGGGGAGGTGGATTTTAGGGATGATGGTGTCTTCTTCTCTTTTCTATTGTGGGAGTGAGGAGAGTGATGAGCTTTTACAGGCCATCTTTTGAAAATATAATAGTGAGCCCTTTATAGAAAATCATATACCCTCAAAAAGGAGATTGTGATAAATGTTTTCAATACAAAATTTAAAGTTGGTGATTGTATGTATTGATTGTACGTATTGATACAACAGTTTGGTTGCATCGATGAAATAGTTAGATTGCATTGATATTTTATATTGTAATTGTGATGATATTGATTAGGGTTTTTAGATGAAAACCACCTATACTTTTAGCCAAATTAATACTTACCCCCTTAAGTTTTTATTTTTGACAAAAACCACCTTTATTGACCTACATGTTTCACATGTCACACCAAAACCCTATTTTATCCAAAAAAAACACTTGAAATGACCAATATACGATCCCCTAAACACAGGCATAGCACATGTGCCTTATTTAATTATTAAAAGTAAAGATTTTTTATATTAGTCCCCCAAATCTTTCATACTTTCATAATAGTACCCTAAATCATCAGATTTTGAAATTAGTCCCCAAAAATCAATGTTGTCTTCGCCGGAGAGCGTCATCCTTGCCATAGAGGATTGTGAGGGAGGATGAAATTAGGGTTTAGAGGGGTTTTTTCTTGGATTGGAGGGTGGGAGAGAGTGAGGATTGAGGGGACGTGAAGCTCGGGTTTATGGGAGGATTGATGGGTTTTCTTTTTCTTAGATTGGAGGAGGAGGATGAGAGGGAGGACTGGGAGGAGGTGAGGTTAGGGTTTATGGATTGGGAATTAGGGCTTGGGGATTGGGCTAGGGTTTGGAGATTTGGGTTAGCCATGGATGATTTGAGGGAGTAATATGATAATATGAAAGATTTAGGGGACTAATATTAAAAAAGCCCATCCTTTAATAATAAACTAGGACACGGGGTTAAAATGGGAGCTTCATGTGTTTTTTAGGATGAAATCTAGTTTCGATGTGACATGTGAAATATGTAGGTCAGTGAAGATGGTTTCTGTTAAAAATAGAAGCTTAAGGTGGTAAGTATCAATTTGGCTAAAAGTAAATGTGGTTTTCACTTAAAAATCCTATTGACTACAATGAGACTATATAGGTTTTTATTCAAAAAAACCACCTTTAAAATAGATCGAACCAATAAAAACCACATTTGAAGTTCTTTTTATATGTAAACCACCTTATACATGACTTCTTCCCTTTCTTTCTTTTCCTGTCACAGTGACTTTAGTTTTCAATCAACCACTGTTTGTCAATTTGTTCTCTATTAATATCGAAACTAGCATCTTTAATTGCACTTGTCTGAGCTACACGTGTAATTAATGAGGATAGTTTGGATAATTAAGGTATTAGTTGAGCAAAGTTTGACAAAATATAATTGATTGAAAATTAAATCCACTTGTAAGAGGTTTACATAAAAAAACTGCAAATGTGGTTTTTATCGATTCGACCTATTTTAAATGTGGTTTTCAAGAAAAAAAAATCCCTACTTTATACTAGTTACACTGTTTTAAATTGGTAGCAATACACACAATCTTCTTTATACCTGTATGATTTTCTATAGAGGGTCCTCCACAGGGGATCTTCTTTCCAAACTAACCATTGGGAATTGAAGAGTGGGGGATAATAAGAGGGAGAATCTGCTTTCATGATGGACTTTAATGTAGAAAACGCTTTAGGTGAGGGAAAATCACACACAAGTTAGTGATCCAGTACTTGGCTAGCAAAGTAAAAGAAAGCAAAGCAGAGAAAAGATTCACCGACCAAAAGCTAAGCATGATCTCAGCAACAAAAGAAGCTATCAAGTGGCAAGTAGCCGTATGCAAAAACCATAGAGTTTAATGTATTTGTTGTGTAATGCACCAAGGAGCGTCGTACTACAGCTAAATCTCCGGAAACATACAATTTAATCTCCCCTTAAATTGCACGTTCATTTTAAATTATTATTTTGGAATTATTTTGAATTATATATGCATTATGAAAAGAGGTGAAGAAATCATATTCTATCTTCTAACTAGTTTCTCAATTTGAATGAATCACAGTAATTCATACGAATAATGCTAACTCAACTAATGGTCTAGAGCAATTTGAGACCAGAAACATCAAAGAACTGATAATTAATCAGCATGTTCCTAGAAGAGATAAAGTAGAAAAATGCATCCGCTTCCATATATTTCCCCATCCCATCAATTAAATTAGTTACCATTCGCGGGTCTAAATTCTGATAGCTGGCCCAACAGAAGGAAGCCCATCTTCAATAATATGAGAATTTTGACTTTTTGTTGTAGGCACGCACCAAACTTGTGACAATACCTATGGCAACAAGATGCTAGCTAAACTTTTTATAACATAATGAGTGCACATTTTAAGTACATAAGACAAGAGAACAAATCATTTTTCCATCACATCCGAGATTCATCGTATATACCAATGCCAAGCTGGAGTTGCTCGTAAGGTGCTAAGATGGTGACTCAGAAAGCGCCCTTCCTCTATGTTAACGTGTGAAATTCCTCTAAAAATGTAGGAAATTTTACAAAGTACTTGATGATTAAACCAATGAGAGAAGTGTAGCAGCTTTCTTGCATTGATTCTTCTTGTTCCCTATGCAAAGATATGAAGATCCAAATGTGAGTTTTAAAATTAGTATTTTGGAAACTAAGTTTGGGTGTATCTCGAATAGATATATGCTATATATAGAATTAAGGGTAAATTACACTAAACCCGCAAGAACCTTTTCAGCATTTTGCAATAAACCCCTAATAACTTTTAAAATTGCAATAAACCCCCAATAACTTTCGCAGGAAACTCTTAGCATCTTTTGGATAAATTACACTAAACCCCCAATAACTTTCAAATGCCTCGTCATGTTGTTTTTTGGTTCTAACATATTAGGGTTAGCTACAAGAATGCAAAAACTTATTGGAAGTTTTCTGCAATTTCAAAAGCTATTGGCGGTTAAGTGTGATTTTGAAAGGTGTTTTGGGTTTGCTGCAAGTGAAAGTTATTGGGGTCTTAGTGTAATTTACCCTAGAATTAATTATTACGATTAGCACCAGAAATTAATTGAGAACTTTCTACAAATTTAGTCATATACTTTGATTCAAGAATAGGATTTTTGAAAATAATATGACAATTACTATATTAATCAAAATAAATAAATATCTCATTTTTATCACATCCTATACATGATGGAGATGTTCTATCATGAAGTAGTGGACATTACATGCACCCATCCATTCTCATGCATGTACATATTCCAATTATTTACTACTGCTATATCCATAATTTAAACAAACAAACACAACCCTTTAGCCTCACTACAGACACATATCACATCCCAACTCAAACATCTCTACTTGTTTGCACCCTAAATAATCACAATACATCCTACAACATCCATCCTCTCAACATCATTCCAAATTTTCATAATTAACAAAGCCAACGATCAATCCACCTTGTATCAACCCCAAATCTCCCTAGTGCAAATCACTCTCCTAATTACCAACGACAAACACTAAATATAAATACACCCAAAACTCAAACCCAACCTCAACTCAAACCAAAATAACTAAGTTAAACACAACCCATGGCCTCTCCTCTCCCTTCCAACCTCGACATCTCCGAAGCGGCCCCCGCCTGGCTGAACAAAGGCGACAACGCCTGGCAACTCACCGCCGCCACCCTCGTCGGCCTCCAGTCGGTTCCCGGCCTTGTCATCCTCTACGGCAGCATCGTCAAGAAGAAATGGGCCGTCAACTCCGCCTTCATGGTACTGATACAGTATTCTGATTGCAAACCACACTGATATTATATACTAGTTGCACTGATGGCTAGGCATGTTATGATTTTCTACAGGCTCTCTACGCCTTCGCAGCCGTCCTCCTCTGCTGGGTCGTCTGGGGATTCGAAATGTCCTTCGGGACTGAAATGCTCCCGTTCTGGGGAAAACCCGGCTTCGCCCTCAGCCAGCGCCACCTCATCTCCCTCGACGAGGATTTCGTAGGGATGTACCCGAGGGCGACGGTGGTATATTTCCAGTTTGTTTTCGCGGCGATTACGTTGATTTTGGTGGCGGGATCGCTTCTTGGGAGGATGAACTTTCACGCTTGGATGTTGTTTGTGCCGCTGTGGTTGACGTTTTCATACAGTGTTGGCGCGTTTAGCGTCTGGTCCCCAAGTGGGTTTTTGTTTAAGAAAGGGTTGATGGATTTTTGTGGGGGTTATGTTATTCATCTTGCTTCTGGGATTGCTGGCTTCACTGCTGCTTTCTGGGTAATGGCTTCTTTCTTTTTTCTTTCTTTTTTTCTTCTTTCTTTAAATCTTGGTTTAGTTAGTGAAGGGGTGTAGGGTAATTTAAACCTAGTTTGAACAGGTTAGTCCTAAAAAAGAGTGACATGCATAATGATAGCTTATTTGAGAGCTTAATTTGCTAAATGAGCTAAAATTCGGCTAATTGAGCGGTCCGCTCATGCTCAATATACTTATATACATATATAAAGATAGAGCGGGGTTAGCGCATCTCTCGACGATTATTTATTGGTGAACCTACCGATATCGCACACATCCACGTCACTACAACGCATACGACAAATATATGCAGATCATAACTTAATTATATCCTGGATGTGTTTCACCTCAGCAAAATACCTGTTAGGAATGTTGAAGGACATGCTAGCCACAGTTCATTACATAAATGATTAGGTATAAGTTAGCATCTCATTTTGTTAAATGGGTGATCAAAAGTTTAGAGTGCCGAGGTTTATACAGTTAATCACACAAGGTACGGGGACTCGTTATTTACTTATATTATCTCAACAGCTTATTTTGCCAAATGGACTCTCAACGCTTATCCAGTATCCCACAAACATACATCAAAATATACGGTTATGATTAATGAGCCAAACAATAAAGCCCACTAGATTCGGACAGATGAAACACACCCAAGGTTAACGAAACTAGTTTCAGTCAAGCTTTTGCCATATGTTAACAGTACGTTACGGTACAGGTGGGCCCAAGAGCAACCAAGGACAGGGAGAGATTCCCCCCAAACAACATCCTCCTGATGCTAGCCGGCGCCGGCCTTCTCTGGATGGGCTGGACCGGGTTCAACGGAGGTGGGCCCTACTCAGTCAACGTAGACGCCTCCCTCGCAATCTTAAACACGCACGTGTGCACCGCCACCAGCCTCCTCGTGTGGCTCGGCCTCGACATCCTCTTCTTTGAGAAGCCCTCGGTCATTGGCGCCGTCCAGGGCATGATCACCGGCCTGGTCTGCATCACTCCTGCTGCCGGTGAGTGATTTACTTAGATATATTGCTGACGTGGCACACATCCAAACCATCAACTACGATTTGACATCTCGATGATCCGACCGTAATGGTCTGAATGTTTGGCACGCCAGCGATAAACCAGCATCACAGAGGGACGCCAGCACCTCCTTTCCTCTTTTTTATCTTTTTCATGAGCATCACACGACCATCTCTTTGGTTTAGGCCCATAAATGTAGCAGAGACTGACCACAACTTTGTCTGAACACAATTTGGGCCAGGTCTGGTTCAGGGATGGGCCGCAATCATAATGGGAGTGCTCTCAGGCAGCATCCCTTGGTACACGATGATGGTCCTCCACAAGAAGCTCCGGTTCCTAAACGCCATTGATGACACCCTCGCCATCTTCCATACCCACGCCATTGCCGGTAGCCTCGGCGGCATCCTCACCGGCTTCTTCGCCGATCCTAAACTCAACCGCCTTTTCTTCGCCGACGACAAGCACATCGGCCTCCTTTACGGCCTCAAGTATGGCCTCGTTGCATAAAGACAGCATAATTATCAGATATGACGAGCATGATGGTTCTCATCATTAATTTATCATTTAATAGCTCATTTTAACAAAAGGAACTCTGATTCATACCTATTTTTCTAATTATTTTAGTGTATTAGCACTGAATCACAATCACCTAATATTATTGGACAGTTATGATTGAGGAAGTGATCCCTCTACGATCAAAACGACGCTGAAGAGAAACCGAAATCTAATTTGGATCGGATTTCGGTCCTCACTGCGTTTTGACAGAGTATTTTTACAATCACAATCGTCAACTAATATTTAAACAGTTATCGTATTTTTACTGACTACTTGAGTTGCACCCAATAAAACTAATCATCCATTGAATAATAAACAGTTATAATTGTTGAATCCAACCAGATATTGCTAACTAATCTTAAAATCCACCAGAGACGGTCGAACTGGCGAGGGATTCAAGCAGATGGGCATGCAACTAGCCGGAATCGCCTTCATCATTGTCATCAACGTCATTATAACCTCCATCGTATGCAATCTGATCAAGCTCATTGTGCCGCTCCGGCTCAGCGAGGAGGACATGAACGTCGGTGACGACGCAATCCATGGGGAGGAGGCCTACGCACTGTGGGGAGATGGAGAGAAGTTTGAGAGCTCCAAGCATAACTCTCCTTATGACGTTGAGGAGTTCCCTTCAGCTGGAAAATCTGTTCAGATGACTTGAAGACGGTTTGGTTCCCTGGGGTTAATTTGTTGCGAGCAACGTCGGGGTACGTGTGAGGTGAATAATAAAGGACATTAATTGAAATGGAACTAGCGTGTTATGTCATGGATGATTGATATGCTCTATGCGAAATGTAAATTTTGTGTTGAACCTTGTATTCCATTTGCTGTCTTCTTCTAATATGAATCATATCTTCTGTTTCCAACTGAGAGGTCAATCTAAGTTTCTTGTTTCGTAAGTTCAAACTAAATTTTCTTTCTTCTTGAGAAATAAAGTGCATCCCTTATAAAATTCTCACCTTCATCCATACGAATATGATATGATAAATATGCATGGGTAAAAATAAAAATCTCAAAAAATGCCCAT
>JBAKGM010000326.1:38992548-39003264 GCA_037177215.1 Asparagus racemosus
AGAGAGAGAGAGAGAGAGAGAGAGAGAGTCTCTCTCTCGGTTTAACAAAATCACAAAAAGAGGTATGGATTTAATAGATATCACAATTGACTGATACTCTGTTGAATGTATATTGTGAAAAAGTTAGAATTCAATCATGAACCAGCTATAAAATCCCATCATATTTTTATAAATAAATCAATAACATAGTATAAAACTCATTTATAAATTAAATATTATACTTACTAGGCAATTAACATGTAGATAAATAGTATCCCAGTTCACGTGATGCGTGCTTAACAAAAAAAAAGGTGTTTTGTTAGGTTTTTATTAGAATTTTTCCGACTTTGAGGATATTTTGGATGATTTTTCCAAGTGTAAGAAAACTTCCATAAGTTTTCCCATAAGAGTATTGTCGTTGTTTTTTCCCCCACAAGAGAGAGGTTATTTCACTTTAGTTTTTTCAAGTGTGAGGGTATTTCTATAGTTTCCTCCAACTGTAAAGAACATTTTTGAAATTTAAAAAATGTGAGCCACAAAACAAAAGGAGTGCTTTTCTTAATATGCATTATCTAAAATTAGTTATAAGCCAGATCTCTGTAGAAGAGTCTAACAAGAATTCCACATATATCTTTAAGAATCATATCAGATATGTACTTCTTCTGATAAGAACCATTATTACATTATTAATCATCCTATTTATCACTATAGCAAACACGTAGTAAAGTAGAATCTACTTAGCTAATGTATCAGTGTGATAAGGTTGATGCCTAAGTGAAACAAAGAACGTATTTTGCATGTAACAAACTTTCTCAAGACAAAATCTATCAGATCATTACATAAAATTGAGCTTGAATTACAAAATCTATCAGATCATTACATATAATCGAGCTTGAATTACGATTTTGGATTATAAACAAGTAACTTATATAATTAATGTACATCGGTGAGAAGAAGCTACAAATGAATTTCGTACCTTTTAGAATGGAGGAAGAAACTAGAACTTCTTAATAAGATTTAGCAAAAATTGCAACTTCATCAGCTGGGTTACCAGTCATGAAACAGGTCTTCTGCCCTTGGGGCTGGTCGAATGGGAAGCAGCGTATTGTTGCGCCTGTCTCTTCTTTCACCTTCGACTCATCGGCATCGCTGATAACCACCAAGTATCGAAACAAAATCTTTAGCACTACAGGATAAACTTCTTTCTAATTCATTTCCTGGTAAGAAACAAAAGATTATGACAAGAGGGATAAACTGCTGACCTAGCTGACCAGGGACCTCTTGCCCATTTCCCTTGAGAGATAGCCGCCTTCAGCTCCTCATACGAGCTAACGTCCACAATGTTACTGCAGAAGCATTCATTGAATTTTCAACCGCAAGAATACAGGGAAAGGAGGAAAAGGTACTAAAATTATGACACTTTCCATGAATTTTTTCTGTTGCCTAAAATGTAACTAGTGAAAGCTTCAGGGAGTAAGTGAAAAAAAGGCTTAAATTTCAGGGAGTAAACTTTTTTTAATTAGAGAAAACCGCCAAGAACTTTCAGACATAACAGAAAAACATCATGAACTATTGGAGATTGCTGCTAACGGCATCAACATCTTGGGAAAAGGTCTAAACTATTGTTAGTGATATCTATCAAGTATCAACCTACAAAGTATATAAGGGAAATATAGAAGCAGATAAAGTACATAAAGGCAAAATTTTCCAAATCAAGTAACATGCAAAATATGTAACAACTTACACTAACTGCGATCACGCATGGTAGTTTGGTAAAAAGAAGTTCATGGGATGTTTCTCTGGTTTAAAAAAAATGGTGGTTTTGTGCAAGATCAAAATTCATGGTGCTTTTGAAAATTTTATCCCAAAACATTGCTACTGTTCGCTCATAATGAGCAAACTTACATGTTACCATGTATATTCCAACAAATATAGGCTCAAGGATCTTGTTATCAAAAAAAATACATGAGGGCCTTAGGCCAAAAACAGGGGTGAGGCTTACCTATCACGGAATGATGTAGCCCTCTGCAACAGTGATCCCTGGATGTCCTCCAACCTGCTCTTCACATAGGCTTCCAAAACTGAAGGGTCCATGGATACTCCAAACTCTTTTCCAGGCTTTCCAGGAATATCTCTTCTAGAAACAACTACACTCCCACTGGCAACATCACGAGGTCCAACTTCTATCCTTAAAGGGACACCCTGTAGAATCACAGAGATTGTCTTTGTAAGTAACTCTAATTTTCATCAAGGCTCAGTCCAAGTCATTGTAAGCTTAGTCGAGTAGAATATACACAGCTTCTATATGGACAGTGAGTCTTAGCCGTGATTCAGTGGTCAAGTTGATCACCTAGACGTCTAGTTTCAGCAAAAGAGGGCTCATCAAATAGATCTTAACAGCAAGGGTGAGAAAAAATAGTTTCTCATTTTGGTGGTTAATTTTTCATATAAAAACAGCAAGATGCAAATAAATAAAATTGTCTGGCACATTGCTTCCTATTCACATTTTTTTTTAATCATGAACCTCTTCTAAACCAAACAAGTAGAAAATGGCACTTTTCCTATTCCATATAATTCCATGTCCAAACTGACCATAACGAGAAATCTATTCAGACATAGAACGAGTGCAATGATGAGTGAAGACCCAGGTGCAGTTCTATTAACTGGCTCTTGTATTATATTTGTGAACCTTCATATTTCAAACATGACGGCCTGTAACTTACCTTCATCTCCCAGAAATTAAATTTCCATCCTGGAGTCCTCTGTTCTGAGTCATCAAGTTTGACTTTGATTCCAACAGTTTTCAATAATTTCTCAACAGTAGTAGCAGCATTAAGAACCCCCATTTTCTCATCAGCTTTCTTCCAAATGGGAATAATTACCACCTGAAAATATGTTATGAGCAAAAGGAACTGAATTACGTGCAGAAGGTAGCAAAATCAAAGTGATAAGCACTAGATTTTGGTTAATTTCCTTCAGCCCTGAATCTAGATTATTGACAGAATACAGAGGTTTATCATTATACTGGCTATTTTCAGACAGAGCCAAAAGGAAGTACACATCTTTATAGAAGAGGCCGTAAAATGGAACATATACAAATCATACAGCTTGCTGCTTGCATACTACAGTTTTACAAACTTATTAGACATTATGGAAATATGTGAAATTGCAGAACAGAAGAACTAAGGACCAAAATAACAAGTTTCATCATAGGAATGCGCATCAGATTTTGCTGGCATGCTACAGTGGATTTAAAAGAGACCATAAATTGACAAGGTTAAAACTTATATAAGTACGCGGAGATTACTTTATAGGTAGCGATCAACACAGGTGAAACTCATCTTCACGTGGACCTTTTAGATTTGCATGGTTCATATTAACCATAATTAACAGCATCCACAAGCATCTATGCCGAAATAAAGTAACTGGAACCATGCATACCTGTATTGGTGCTAATCTGGGAGGAAGCATTAGACCGGCATCATCTCCGTGGGTCATGATAATACCACCAACAAAACGAGTACTGATAGCCCAGGAGGTCTGCCATATATATTGTCTTTGTCCATTTTCATCAGTGAACTGACAGTTACATAAAGAAACATACAAATTACATTAAAAAAACAACTATAAGAAAAGTACACGATATTTATTGTGGAAAACAAGTTAATTCTTCGAATGGAATAATAACTTAATCCAGCATGAAGACATATAGAAATTTAACCATTACCTAAGCTCATGAAGCAAGAAACTTAATAGTAATCATAACTTATAGACAGCCAACTCCCAGTAAGGATGATTGAGTAATGCAACAGCAGTGCTGTATACACAGGGGGGAACAGATAGGAATCAAATTTTCCTTGCTACTTTGTGAAATTCATGGACATCAACTTATCATCCAAGGCAACATAACCATCAGATACAGGAGGCGACAGACATGAGATGTTTTAAAATTATTATTAGATCCATTTTTTGTGCTAAATTTGTCATCCAAGGCATAAGTTGCAGGGAAAACCAGAATTCAAGACAACATGATAGAATAATGCATAACTGTGTTTCTAAGTCTACTAAATTTATATCAGTAAAATCTAAATCTGATTTTTTTAGGAGGAAGATATCTAAATTTTGTATCTCATGTAAATGATGATCAAAGTTCTTAATAATGAAGCAGTATCCGTCCCATTCTTTACGATATACAGGCCTCTTCACAAGTTTTCAGTGGTCGTACTTTCTCATTGTCTTCTCATCACCGGAATTATCTTTGTCCTCTCTCTCTCTCTTTCTCGAGTTATTAGATTCTTATTCTCCTCTGCTAATAGAAACTTTTACAACGAATCAAGAGAAGCAAATGCTAGAATTAATTGATATAAATGGAATAACCTAGAATGTTTTCCATTAATAATAATTATAATCATAAATGAGTATTTGACATAGAATTTCCCAATGAAACTAAGAAAGCCACAGAACATTAAAATTTAGGAAAAGCTTTACTACAAGACAAAAAAAAACATCTGACATGCCTGTCAGGCTGTCAGTGATATTTATCAAGCTTAAAACCAAAACTCGGCTATCCATACATCTTATGCAAATGTCTATTAATTAAATAACTTCATATAGACAACAAAATACAGCTCATATTTGAAGCAGAAGTTGGGTGAATAACCTGTGTTCCGAAGGCACGAGAAAAGTTTTGGCCAAGGTTGTGGCTGGTTCCTGCTTGTAGCGCTTTCTTATCACCCATCATAGCTTCAATTGTATAAGTACAAGCGGCACCAGCAAATGTTTCAGCCCTTGATTTCCTACCTACAATAACAGGTATTGCAGCTTGCTCATAAGCAAATTTTGTATAGACATCAATCATCTGTAGTGCCTGCAACACAAAGAGATATAAAGCTGAATGAATAAGCAACAGAAATTCGTAACAGCAAAAGGGCATAAACTTAAAGACAAACCTCCTTCTCCGCCTCTTCAGGTGTTGCATGAGCTGTATGGCCCTCCTGCCATAGAAACTCAAGAGTCCTTATAAATGGCTTTGTCCTCATTTCCCATCTCGTAACATTTGCCCACTAGAGAATAGAATATAGTAGTCTATGAGGAGATTGATAAAAGATTGCCAATGTTAGGGGAACTTCAGAAATGACAATTGACTCTAACCTGATTAATCATGAGAGGAAGTTCACGATAACTCTGAATCCACTGTGTAAACATATGATTTACAATGGTTTCACTTGTTGGTCGTACCTGCCAGACCCTCAAAAATGGAAGTGACATCATTAAGATTTAGCATCAAACCTAGACTCTGTTTGAAATATTAGTTCCCACTAATCTTGAAAAAGTAAAACATGACTTAAGAGAGAGAACAGTTGAAATATAATTTTGGTAAACATACCACAAGTTTTTCCTCAAGTTCCTTTCCTCCTCCAATGGTAACCAGTGCTAGCTCTGGACTAAAACCTTCAACATGGCTTGCTTCCTTCTCTATAAATGAATATGGTATAAACTGCATCAAAAGAAAATAAAATGTGTTCAGATGCCAACAAAAAGAAACTCAATTAACATAATTAAGTAACACAAGCATAGAAGCATTCTTCTACGAGGATGGGTTGGGCAACGGAGCACGAGCTGCTCGATACATACAGCTCCAAAAGCTCCACATTCTTAGATGAGCTTCCAGAGAGCCCCAAAACCTCCAACATACCAACTCTTGGCAAGGAGGCTATACAAAGAACCTTGGAAACAACTTGATAGAGAGATTGACCAACCTTTCTTGACAATGCAGTTTAAGCTCATGCGACCAAGGAGCATGCCTCCAAATGTTCCTAGACCGTGAAGATTTTATATGATAGTCAATACAATTTGCTATAATAAAAATCACAATTCTTTTGTGGCATAAATTAAGACAGGCAATCCAAAGGCAATACTCTGTCCTAATTAGAGCCAACTTCCTAACGTGAGAGAGCCCTTCTTCCTATCTTGAGGCTGCCAAGGGGGTTTCTATTAGGAGTGTCATAGCCATGTTTTTTCCTTGACAGTTTGGCACCTTAACACCTTTTCTTATGGCACCCATCCCAAACAAAAAAATAAACAATTGAAAACACCTCTCCAGCACTTGCCCCTTTGTTTTCATCCAAGAACGACCATAGCCTCGTATAAAGCCCAAAGCCATATCACGCTCATGCTGACCTCTACTCTCTTTAAAAGGCCCTGCCAACCGCAATGCGGTCTCCCTGACCCCTAAGATTGTGCCCCCTCAGTTCTCTCCTGGCAAGAAAAAAGTAACCTTCTAGCTTCTGTCCCTAACTCCGACAGACTACAGAGAAGTAATACTCCCTCTGCGGCAGCAACCATCATGCCACCAACTGAGACAAGGTTGCCATCAAGCCTTCTCTGCCTCATTTTGCCAAAAACATGGTAACTATCGGGTAGCATCCTTAAAAAATAGACTAATCAAAACCTTACATATGACATGATGAGTTTTCTTTACTTGAACCTTCTTCCTACTGCTATGTTTGCATCCCAGACCCTATTATTTGGCTCCATTTCTAAAGCCTACATGTCTCCATGTCTAAGACTCTGCTACATGCCCCCATGCTCCATGTCTGAGACCTGGCTGTCTGAAATGTCTCTATGTTTGATATTGTGGGTGTTCAGATTATTATTGTATCCAACCAGTTCCTTCTGGCAAGACACTGATTGATAATCAATTATTCATGTTGATAAAAATGTTGCAAATTGGTAAGCAGATAATTAATTGCTACAGATCAGAAATATTATTACTACCATTCTTAGTTAGGATGGTTAGACTGGTTATCTTTTCGCTGAAGCATTATCCCGGAAAAGTTTCTGAGTTTTATACAACAAGAAGAACATGGAAAACATAATTTGAGGGGGTATCAAAGTAGCTAGTGTACCGGACCAATTTGCTTTAGTCCAGCATTGAGAAACTATATAATTGCATCCTATTTGCTTTCCTATAAACATTAGCTTTGTATCACTCTTTGACTCTTTGTGAGTCACCTTCCAAACATAACAACCATGAGATAAGTATTGATATGTAAGACCAAAGAATTATCACCAATCCCATTTTAGTGTAAGCTAAGTGAATGACTTTGATAGCATAGTTAAGAAGATTCAATTAGCTCAAACTATATGAATTAGTTGAATTGATTAACATTGATATGTATGATACTTTGGCTTTTAAATTTTGGACTAGAGTCCAACGAGTAGAACTATGATTGGAATTTTAATCTACTTCTAAATATAATAAATAAAGGCATCATGTAAATCAAACTAGGAAAGATGGTTCATATTCCAATTGCATGCAAATACACATTATAGTTTATAAGCATTTGATTTATAGATTAGAGTCCGAAAAATAGAACTTTGATTGGGCTTTAAATCAACTTCTTAATTTAATAAATGAAGGTGTCATATAAATCAAACTAGAAAAGAGAGTTCATAATGCAATTGCTTGCAAATGCACATTGTCGTTTATAAATACTCCATTTGTATTCGGATAGCAATTATCTCCCACAGCTAATAAAAAATCTATAATTAGTTTTATAACCTGTGCTCAAGGAAATACCAAGGGGTATAGAACCCAACATTTCCCTTAAAAACAACAACATGTCACGTAGACAACACACCCCCAAAACCCTCATCTCCCGCTTAAATAAGCATTACATAATAAAATCCCAAAATGAACACAGTTGAGCTTAAAGAAGAAGTTGCACACCTGAGGAAAGTACATGTTGCTGTGCCCAGTTTCCTTAAACTTCACATTCAAGTAGTCCTTGAAAAACAAAAAAGTAAATTAAAAAATTATACTATTTTATCCAACTAATATACACCTAGCAAATGTTGCCCCAGGGGTAAACAAAATTCAATCCTCATGCTTGGAACAATTAGAATAGTACAATTTGGCGGGAAAATTAGCTCCTAAATTAGTCAAAGATGAAACTTTTAGCAATTAAGAAGTAACAAGTAGTAATATTATACCTGAATAGATTCCCAAATAGCATAACCATAGGGACGAATAACCATAGTCCCGCGAACTGGCCCATAATCAGCGAGCTCAGCACTGGCAATGACGTCGAGATACCAAGCGTTGAAGTCCACCGATCTTGGAGTCACCGCCCCCTCTCGATTAGACAACGACTTTCGATCCTCCACCGCCGGAGCAGGCGCCGCCGCCTCCTCCTTCGCGACGCTCTGGGCGGTGAATCGCCGGCGGCCGTCGCCGGAGATCGAGGCGGAGGTCTTGAGAACGGAGGGGCGGAGGAGGAGAGCGCAAGGGGATTTTAGGGTTAGGGTCTTGGATGGGGAGAAGAGGAGAGCGAGAGAAGGGAGACGGAGAGCTCCCATTGGGGATGAGGCGAGGTGAGGATTGGGAGAAGGGGGGTTTTTATCTAGGCGCTTATGCAGCTCTGTCCCCTCTTGATCGAGCCTGGGAGCTGCAAGTGGGCCGAACTGGGCCGAGATGATTAGTGGGCCGTCTAGCGGGGTACCAAAGCTCGGCCCTCTTGTCTTTCGACGGTGCGAGCTAAAGGTTCGGTCCATTAAAGGGCGTTGTTGGAGCTCATCCGGGACCGCCATAATAATTTATTTATGACTTTTTTTATTTTTCTAATAAATAGACAATTGGGGCGCGCGTGTATATATACGTTAGTTTTAATGCACGTGCAATGCATATGGTTAAATATTAAAATTATTTATTTTTTTATTTGTTTCATAA
This sequence comes from Asparagus racemosus, assembly GCA_037177215.1. Classification (NCBI taxonomy): domain Eukaryota; kingdom Viridiplantae; phylum Streptophyta; class Magnoliopsida; order Asparagales; family Asparagaceae; genus Asparagus; species Asparagus racemosus. Next base: position 39,001,259 of record JBAKGM010000326.1, read on the forward strand.
ATAAGTTAGATTCATTTTGAGTTTAAATTTGTAAAATTAGATTATTAGATTTGCTTAAAAAATTTAAACATTATAAAGAAAAACTCGATGAACTGGATTTTTGTGTTAAACTGGGATCAATATACTTAACTGAGAAATCTTAATTGATTCTCTAGGAAAAAGATATTAATTAACATAATAACATCTTTAAGTAGAACAGTAAAAGAAGATAAATTAAATTGATACTACATGTCATATTCCAAACTCTGCTAACCAAGCTATAATATGGAGTCAAGTATGAATGACAATATCATTATAAACTATAATTCTAGCAATAAAAAATCACATTTCTTATTGCATTGAAAACAGAATTGCACAGCACTTTAGGACATTATAAACTCATATTTTATAATAAACAATCTCAAAAGCAAACATAAACAAAAAGAAGTGCTCAGAGAGCGGGACTTGGCGGTGGCACAGGTTACGCTCGAGAAGCAGGTCGCCCAGCATGCTAAGGCCTAGTGGGAAGAAGCGTGGATCGAGGCTGAGCGGCTCAGGGGGGAATGTGCTCAGTTGAGGGAATCGCTGAGCAAGGCCGAGGAGAAGGTCGGCTCGCTGGAGTCGAGCGACCACGAGTCTGTCATATTGTAGCGGAAACGGCCCGCCATTATTGAGGAATTCTGCAACAGCCTCTTGGGGAAGGTTGAGGTTGCCCTGGCTTGCAAGGCGGGTTGCGACTTCATAATCAAGTAGCTTCCGACCGAGTTCCAGGATGTCCCAGGCTGCCCCCAGTACCTGCCGTGCATAGCCGGTCGGATAGGGGTCCTTTCAAAGTGCGAGGAGGCGGGAGCTGGTCTCGACTTAGGCGAGGGTGAGGACGAGGGAGAGGGAGAGTCGTCGAGCGACTGGTCTTCGAGTGAGGCCGACGTCGATTAAGCGGTCTTAGGTTTCGACGACTCCGCCTTTATATAGATGATAGATAAACCCAAATATTTGTAATCTTTCAGATCAGTGGGATAAATAAAAAGAGTTCTTTTTGGCATTTATCTCTTTCGTTTTGCAATGTCCTTCGAGTCGAGCGTCGTGATTCACCTTAATGGATCGGGCGAACCACCCTAATCAAAGGGGGCGATCACCGATGTCATTTGAGTTATTTATGCTCAAAGGTTCCTGTTAATTTGGGAGTCGGTCGACCAGGGTTGGTCGGCCTAAATCCCCTCGTTTTGGTCGGCTTCCACCAGTTGGGCTGGCTCGCTCTTTGATAAAAAGAGAATGGTTGACGTCACTGTAGAAGATGGATTGTGACATCAGCGATACTTTAGCCGTCAGAGGCGTCTCGAACTTCAAATGAAAAGACGTGTGCCTTAAAGGCGGCGAGGTTTTTGAGATTTATGAGGTGGTTCGGATCTGGGGCCCATCTTAACCGTTGGTTTCGAAGTTGAAACGTCCTACAGGAACGGACACGTGGCCCACCCAATCTCTAATATATAATCCTCCCTATCTGGGGGGATTTCTTCCTCACATTTTCTAAAAACTCGCCTGCTTTCCTCCTGCAAAAGCCTTTTCGAACTTGCATCAATGGCTGCTCCCACATCCGCTTCTACTGACCGGATTGCCAAGCTCAAGACTTGGGAATGGATGACTGAGGAGAGGGATTTGGAGGGGGTCCAAGAGAAGTACGACCTCCCCGTTGAGTTCTCCGTTTCACTGCCGGAGAAGGGCAGTTTCATTTTGGATCATGGCGACGACAGGTTGCCGATGTACAGGGCCCACTTGGATAGCGGGTTGCGTCTGCCGCTTCCTCCTTTTATGAGGAGGCTCTGCGAACGCTTGGGGGTGTCCCCCTTGCAGTTTGCCCCGAACGCCATCGCCACTATAATGGCGTTCTTGGTGATTTGTCACCGTGTGGGGGTGAATCCGATGCTCCAACTCTTCGGCAACCTAGTGATAGTGAGGTCGTCCAAGAAGGACGCTCACTTTTTCTTCGCATATGTGGGGGGTCGGTTTGTTGACATTCCCGACTCCAA
>JBAKGM010000326.1:39021408-39036175 GCA_037177215.1 Asparagus racemosus
ATATATACCCCTTGAATCATGAGTATTTGCAAGAATACGCTCAATCTTAGTATTTGCAAAACTACCCCTCAAATCATCAACTTTATGAAAAAAAATACCCCTAAATCAATAAATCATCAACTTGGTGCTAAAAGTTTGATGATTTTGTTAATATTTTTTACGTTGTGGTTACAAATTAGCTTATCAAAGTTAATGATTAATTGCTTTGAGGGTAATTTCTTGCAAAATTGATGATTTGAGGGGTAGTTTTATAAATACTGAGATCTGGATGATATTTTTGCAAACTGGAGAGGATTTTTCCCCCTCATATCTTAGTATTTACAAAATTTAATGTCTTAGGGATAGTATGGTCCATTTCAATCATTCGTTCATTAAGATTTAAATTATATTAGTTAAATGAGAGGGGGGATAAATAATATTTTGAAAGTTGAAGGGGTTTATCTACAACAACTCCATAAATGAGGGGGGTTTTCTAGAATTAAAATAGGTGAGGGGGTTTTCTTAAACTTAACTCTTTTATAAAATTTACAATGATTAAAAGAGGTGATTATGGGTAGACCGCTGTAATGTCCTTGTTTTTGAACGCACTTTCCTTCTAATTTTATTTTTGTGGATAAACCTCTTGGGTGAAAATTTTGATTCTTGTACTTTCAGATAAAGAGGTTTTTTTTCGACAAATAGGCCCCACGCATTGCTTTATTGTGATAAAGAGCGATTTGCATTGGCGTATTACAAGGATCATTTTGAAGAAATTATCTAGTGATGCTAACTTCATTGTGTATTAAAAGGATGTGAGTTTTTGTTTTTTTTTTTTTAATCCGAAACTTTGCGCAGGTCCCCGGATAGAAAAAGGATGTGACACTGAACCCTTGCAACACTATACTAATAGTGATCCAGCAGTCCACTATTAAGAACACAAATTTATTAAGGATTTCATGATGGATTAAAACCGCTGAATATTTTCTTCATGATATTTGATTGCGTGCATAACGCATGCCCTTCTCACATTGCATTTAAACTCTGGCAGTTGGGGGTTGGATGGGATGTCGGAGTAGGCTAATATTCAATATACATCCCCTTCCCACAACAAAACTCCTATAAAAAACAATCCAAAAAATACAAAGAAATTTTTTAAAAAAAATCCAATAATGTCAATCTTAATGAGCTTTTTCTTTCCTCCTCCTCAGTCTCTCTTCGTAACAGCCATGACCATTATAAGCTTCACCTCTCTTTCATACACTGGACTCTCTGAAATCAGAGGAAAACACCTTCACTACTCCAAATTTTGGAACGTCGGAAGTTCTTCGAAAAATAAAAAGATAGAAAACGAGATTAAAATCTCTAGCAGAGTTGGGATGCTCTTGCTCTACGGACCCGCTGCGGCTGCGGCCGCGGCCTCTTTCTTTGTTCCTGGCTTGGTGGTTGGTCTTAGAGCTCAGTTGCTTAGTTGGGCTCTTTTTGTTCAATTCTTCAAGAGGGTACTTGAGGTAAATTTGGTTGTTTTTCATTTATATTTGGTTAAGTTGGTTATTCTTATGCTTAGTACCCATAATCCAAAATTTCCCTTTCTTGTTATTTAAAGAGTTTAGTGAATGACCCCTGAATAGAATGGAGAAAAACTACGGAACATAACCATTAAACACTTATATTAGGTGTTTTTTTTTTTCCCTTTTTTCTTTTTTTTTTTTTTTCCTTTTTCTTGGGTGGATAACGTTGCCTGGAATCGAACCCAAGACCGTGGGAGCCATATTGGAACCTCTCGACTGTCTGGGTCACCCATTGTGGGCTACTACTGCATGTAGATTTTAACTTGGATTTCATTGTTTATCTTGGATATGTGCGATACAGATTGGATGTCTATGATTTTATTTTATTTTTCCCTCAGGTTTCTCATTATCAATATTGTTTCGACAACCAAACTAGATAAAAGTAGATAAGAAAATCCTTCGCATTATTTTTCCTGTTCTCCCTCATCTCCCTTGATACCAGAATAATAAAACAAAACATAACAGAAAGAAAGAAAAGAAAGAAAAAAAAAACTAAAAATGCATTCCCCAGACACCATATTCACTAGAATAATCTCACTTTCAACCGTGAGTCATTGATTAAAAGAAAGAAGGTTTTTTTTTTTTTTTTTTAAAGACCGAGGAAAGTAAAGAAATAAGGGAAACAAATTCCTCCGAGTGGTTGACACAATTTATATTTGGAGATGTCCCTATATGCTGCAGTAGGATGTTTATAGTGCACAATACTGAAAGTTGCTTGCTTGGTCAGATATAACTAGCATTGCTTGAAGTGAAGTACAAACTATTTAGTAGGAAGTAGTGGTACATGAAAGCTATCTTGCTCATTGTTTCAGTTAATTGATTTGTTGAGCTTTCAGGCCAAGTACATGTACATGCTCACACATATGCTTCATTGTTTATATGCAATGTGTACACATAAGTGGAAAGATCACACACGCACATGGGATTTCCTACCTGTGCCCACTAACAAAGAAACACCTCACAATAACTCAAGTAGATTTTTTTTTTTTTTTTGGTATACCCCGCGGTTCACCACTTGCTTCGCAAGTGGCTAGCCCGCGGTTCGAGGTTTGAGAGTGGAAGGGTCCTCCTCTGGCTCGTTGGGATTTTTGCAGGCACGAGGGCTTGAACCCGGATTCCCCGGCTTGCCCCTAGCCTAGACACACACCCACTAGCCATGTGTGCCACCCAAGCGGATTAACTCAAGTAGATATTTAACCACTTGGAAAATTGAGTGAAGGTTCTGGACAATATTAATGCACAATTGAAGCCATCTAATAACTATCCCCACCATTAATTACACCGTAGTCAGCGTTCAATTATTGCAACCCATCATCCTCACTAAATATTGATACTGTTGATAGAGAAATACAGTTGAGCATTCAATTTCTTTGTTCTTATCTCACTGAAACTAGTAGAAAATTAGTCATGTAGGCCATCCATGTGTCACTCTAAGTTCCAGAATTATTAAAACTTTAGTCCTATGCTTACTTTTGATCAATTTGACGAAATATGTGAATGCAAATAACATATAAGGGTGAGTTTCATAACCACCAACCCTCTCCCCCAATATTATAAATCAAAGAAGACCCCTCCGAACGTTCAAATTCATCCTACATCCCCCTGAACCATTAGAAATTTTCATAGACAATGTTGAAGGCTAGGGTAAAAAATTTTAGAATACCTCTATACTTTTTAGTTTTTACGTATCCGCAACCAGAAAAGGATAACATAGAAGCTACATTTGGTACATAGATGTTCGTCCAAAGTTTAAAGTAACACTTGACGATACTGTAAGTGAGGGGTTCATGGGGTTTTTTTTTATTCTGATTGATTTATAAATGATTAAATTCATTAAGATTTTGTGCAAAACCCCCTATTAAAGCTCAGGTTTTTAATTTAAAAAAAAATTTACACCAAATATAATGTAAGTCTTATGTATCGCAATACTTTAACATGACCAGATACAGAACCCACAAAAATACTAGTAACGATACTAATGTATATCCCTCTACTTTGTTTTCCAGGTTTTGTTCATTCATCAATACAGTGGACAGATACTCCTTAACTCAGCAGTTGCTATAACCTCAAGTTATCTTAGTGGTACAGTGAGCATGATATACACACAATATCTTTCTCAAAACATGACTCAACCATCAATAGATTTGAAATATCCAGGACTTGTTCTGTTTCTAATAGGAATTGCGGGCAATTTTTACCACCATTTTATCCTATCAAAGCTGAGACAAAAGAATGACAAAGGCTACAAGGTCCCAAAAGGAGGTCTCTTTGGGTTGATTATATGCCCACATTATCTCTTCGAGATCATAGCTTTTTACGGAATCACTCTCATTGCGCAAACTATGTATGCACTTTCTTTCGCCTTGGGAACTACTGTCTATTTGATAGGTAGGAGTTTTGCGACGAGAAAATGGTACCTCTCCAAGTTTGAAAATTTTCCTAGAGAGGTCAAGGCCTTAATACCTTATATTTTCTAAGTGTGATTCTGGTTCATGATTCCTATAGTAACTGGTTTGGGTGACAAAACTTCTGGTGTTAGTGATGAAGCTATTTTCCTGCAGAATAGATTGTGAAGTCTCCCTAATCACTAAGTTCTGTTAATGTTGTGGAATGAATTGGGTGTATGTATCAAATTGCTACCTGTATAAATAAAGTTCTTGGATCTAATTTAGTTATGAAAGTCTCTATCATTTATTTGTTTTCTGATTTAGACCCCTTTCTGGGTCTCTAATTTATGTTTTTTCCCCCTAATAAGACTGAGTAAGATACATAATGAGTGCGCTAGGAACACTCTCTCCTACTTCTCATTTATTTATTTACTTCCTTCTTTTTTTTACCAAACTAAAAGTATAGGTATTCTTAAAAGCTAGGTTGTTTACTAATATGGATCTAGAAAACATGATCTCCCTGGCTTATAATATCAGCTGAATGAATTATTTGCATCTTTTTGACACATTGTTTTACTGATCCTGTAACTTGTTGATTTTAGGTTATTGATAAAATTTCAGTAATGACTTTTTTTTTAATAACATAGTTACAGATTTTTAGGGCAACTACTAACTACTGATTGATGTAACTTGGAAAAGATTACAATCCATAACGTCCGGGTGGTTGTGTTTTTTAAATGTTGTAGTAGTCCCTATCCATCAAGCATACTTTTAGTTTGACATCAAGTTTCATCCTGTCAATAGGATTTTATTCTCAGTGTAACCTATTTTTTAATTCCCAGTCCAGTGTTTAAGAGTATGACGCCCACAAAATAGCCGAAGCAATTACTTTACTATCTGAATCTACAGTTTTGGCAACACTAATGCATTTCTTAACCTTTCACATCCTTTAAAATGATGCAAAATCTTTCCCAATGTACTCACAGAAATAAAACCTGATGAAGAAATAGCTGTCATGACAATTTAGCCAATTAAAAGGAGCTAGGTTGGTTAGAGGGAATGATGGGAGAGGCATAAAAGAGGGGCGATCACGCGCCCAAGGGTTTAGGGTTAAGGCAAAGAAACCCAAGAGAATTTGAGCTGACAAGTAGAAATGAACTAAGGGTAATATTCATCCAGACCACAATCGATTTCTTGGCAGAAAACAATATAAACAAACACTTGAACCCACCAGATAACTACCTTGATCATAATTCAGTATTGCATACGATTATTGCGATTCGTAAACCTGCATCAATGACTGTTGATACTGTTGACACAGAAATACAGTTGATCCTTCAATTTCTATGTTCTTATCATGTTGAAACTAGAAGCTAGTAAAGGATGAGGAATACTCATTTAGGTCAAGGTCTTGATTCTAACTAACTATTTAGGGTGACAAACACTTGTAGGGTTGCCAGTAATGATGCTACTTTCATGTGGAGTACATTCTGAAGTCTCTCTTACCAGTCAGTTTCAGTGTGGAAACAAACTGGGTCTTCATATCAAATTGCAACCTGTATATATAAATTTCTTCTAATCTTGTGATTGAAGTATGTATCATTTGCTGGTATTTTAATCTAGAACCTCTTCTTTTGGGTCTCTAATTAGGATGCATGACATAGCAATTACAGAAAACTGCTAACCGCTAAAAAAAACACAGATTCGGATGCACATAATGATTTTACAACACTGTAACCAGGAACAGTCAAAGCTTTGAAATCAAACTCACAAACAAAATTGATCCATGATTACATTTCTGATATCCGTATAAGAATATTTCAAGCTTGCACATTGCGATCACAAAAATTAGTAATGAATAAACCTCTAAAAACTTACAGTCACACTTTCCTTGCTAGTGTCCTCTGCTTGGTTGCATGCTGCACAACCTTTTCCTCCACCGGAAGCCCTTTCCTTCGTCTGACAGCATTCATAAGTTTCCGAGCCATATTTGGAAGAATACTCGAACCATCTCCAAACTCCTCAATTTCCTCTTCAGTTTTAGGAACAAAGAATGGGTCCTCTGCCAATTCCTCCCAGTGACTAAGTACCAAAAGAGCACTCGAAGCCCCAGATGTCCATCTCCTAAGCTCATCAGCAAACCCAAAACTCTCTGCAACAGGTACATATGCGTGAACAGTAAACAGAGAAGAGCCTTCATTCATCTCCTCTTTCAACACCTTTGCCCTTCTTCTAGAAAGAACAGCATACATTGACCCCAAATACTCTGTCGGTGTGTTCAACTCACAGAAATACATTGCCTCCACAAGCCTCGGTTTGTTTTGAAGCACCGCTGACTTACAAGCTTCTTTCACGGCAGTCATAACTTGCCCACTAAGGCTAGCGTATTGCTCAGCATGACTTAAAGATTCACAATTGTCTGAAAATAAATAAGGTTCGATGAGAAATGCTAGACCCCACAGAGGTTCATCGCATAATGGTCCAGCTGCAGTGGCTAACTGAAACCCTGATACTATACTGCTTTTGAGACCCTCAGCTTCAACATATAAGGACCCGGCTTCATCACTTGATTCTTCGACATTTGAATGAATTGTGTGTTTTTCCTTTAGAAACCCTAGTCTTTCAGAGACATGACATGCCCCGCGTATAAGAATTCCCCTTTGGCCCCCGCTCGAGTAAATAACATCACTTGCTTTTGAGTCAGGAACAAGAAGGATATTAGGCCCAACATGCCCAGGACCCAGAGACCAAATGTTCTGCAGACACTGCAAAAATAAGCTTTTGTACTTATCACCTTTTTCTTTATCGCTTTTCACAATAGTTTCCAACTCCGACTCTAAAGAGTCAATGATGCGCTTTCTAAGAGTTCCAACAGAATCACTGTCATCAAGAGTACCGCGAGATTGCAAGCTTCCATTTATCTTGCTAGACTTCCCATCTACTATATCTCCCAAAATCTCACCACTCTCTTCAAGTATTTTTGTTAGAGCAGCCGGGAGTTTTAGGACTTGCACCCTCACAAGGAACCTTCCATTTGAAATGGTTTTTTCAACATATTGGGTACTATTAGCAAGTGATCCCTTTAAATTCAAATAGTCTAAGAAACTGAATCCTTCCCCTTCAATTGTTTCTTTATAGGATACGAGTGGAGGGGAAACTTCCAAGCTTACCTTGGCAAATCTTTCTTTCAAATCCTTTATACATCTCTCTAAATGAACCTCTCCAGCAGCAGCAAGCACTTGTTCACCTCTAGCAGAAACAGTAACTTCTACAAAAGGGTCAGCTCTGTTGAGAAGCCTCAACCCTTTCATTAGTGCACCCATATCAGCAGGATCTGAAGGCTCAATAGCCACTCTAAGAGTTGGTGAAACCTGAAACATCATGCTTGAGAAAGGCCAGCAATTTTTAGTGGATGAAAGTGTGGCGCTCTTCAAAATATGTTGCCCCAGCCCTTGAATTGCCACTACATTACCAGCACTAGCAGAGGAAACGGGCTTAAGGCCTTGACCCATCATAAGATATAACAACTGAATCTCCGCTTCTTGCATGTGTTTTTGCATTGATTCTCCATTCAATGGATCATATAAAGCCGAAAGCACAAAAACCTTCTGACCCAAGTGAAGAACCCCGCTGAAAATCCTAGCAAATGCAAGAAAGCACTCATCAGATTCTCCAATTTCACCATTAGAATTGTGATTCAGGGCTTCGCCATCAGAACGTCTTTGAGGGAGCATCTTCATTGGAACAGCAAACATTTTCGTAACAAAGGCAATGCAAGGAGCCTCAGCACTAGAATCACAATTCTCAACACACTTCCTCACATGGTCAGCCTCAGAAATAACTGAGCTTAACTCAGAGTCTTTTTCAACTACCACCTCTTTCTTTGGAAGCAATCTTGCAATCCGAAAAGACTGAGCAGCGACTGGATCAGGAATGCACTTAACAACCATAGACAAAATTGACTCAGATAAAGGAAGCCAGCGACTCAATACAGATTGCAGTACAACCTTTGGATCCTTATGCTGGAGTTCACGGGGTGGAACTGACAAATTAAAGCTCTTGATGACCTTATTTAGCAACCCTTTATCTCCATCGGCCTCCAAAGCTCCTTGATAAACTTGCCAAAGAGGTTTAAGCACAAACTGAACAAACATAGGCTGAGGATCTTTACTAACACCCTCCATCCCCTTCTTTCCCACAATCATCATCTTCTTCATGTTAAAATATCGAGGACCCCATAAACCTTTTAATAGCGCATTACTGCTTGCTCCGAGTTTAGATGCATAAAAATCTGCAAACTGGTTAACACTAAAACCCCATCCATCCAAAGCACACACAAAAGCAACATTCCCCTTCTGAGGCTGAAACGTATCCTCCTCATCATCCTCTACAAATTCTTCGCTCAAGTCATCACCGATCGTCCCTGCAAGGAGAGAATCAACATCAGATAGATATTTCTCTGACTTGTATGCACTCACAATCCCATTAACCTCATGAACAATCCTCTGCAATCGAGTATAAGCCTCCATCGGACTCAACTTCAACTCCGTAATCAACCTATCAATCTTGTTAATAACCAAACAAGGAGTCAACTTCTCAACCCAAGCCTGACGAAGAACTGCATGTGTTTGTATATGAACCCCTTCGACCGCATCAACCAACACAAGAGCTCCATCACTTAATCTCGCAGCAGTAGAGACTTCACTACAAAAATCCATATGCCCTGGTGAATCAATGAGATTGATTGAATGGTCTTTGTAATGCAAAGCAATCGAAGAGCTTTTCATAGTAATAGCTCGTCGCTGTTCCTCATCAAGATAATCCATGAACCTAAGTCTTCCAGCGAGTTTAGGGTGAAGAACTCCACCGCCACAAGCTGCAATAAGATGGTCAGCAAGTGTTGTTTTGCCGTGATCAACGTGAGCAAGAATGCAAATGTTTCGGACGTTTCGGCAGTTTGAATTCTCCATCACAAATAGAAAATGGATAACTGCAACAGATTTGATATGGGATTTCTGGGAAATTGGTTCTTCAAGGAGAATCAGGTGAAATATTAAAAACGACCCTGCAAAAAAAGAAAACTATATGAAATAACCACATCATAACAATGAAAGCCTCAGCTTCTAATAGCACCTTTTCAATTGTTTAGATTGTATAAAGTAAATAGAAATTTTTAAAACAACAAAATTATCAAAAGTTTAAAAATTAAACGCAAATCTTCAAATACACTTTGATAATTATAGGTTCAGGACACAAACTTCCATAAACGAAAGGGGGAAACCGTAATTTTGATGAGCAATCAAATTATAACTGGAGCAATTTGGAAACCCAACAAGAGTCCAACTTTATCTAATTAGAAACCCAATTATTTGAAAAAAAAAAAACAAAGTTCTAGGATTACCTGTATTATTACTTGAGAAATTGGAGAAGCTTGCCGTTTGGGTTCTTTTCTGTGAATTATCGGAGAAACTCTCAGCTTACTTCCGAAGAATAAAATAAACATAATATTGGGAAAATTTTAAAGAGATTCGAGGGTTTCGTAGCTGAGGTAACAAATTCCTGGATGTAGTAGGATTAGGGTCTTAACAGGGATTTTGATTTAGGTTTCTTTTTTCTAATGTTCAGCTGCTCTCAAATTGGGGTCTAGGGTTTTCGATTCCTTGAAGGAAAACGTCTCTCTATCGGGTCGGGTTAGATGAGGAGCGGGTCGATGTTGGGCATATCCGCTTTACTTTAGCAAAATGACTATTTTTGTTGCCCTTTCATTAATTACTAGTTAAATGGTACATGCATAATGCATGTGATAATAATATAAAGAAATTTATAGAGTATTGAAGTAATGAATTGAAAAATGCTATTGAAATTAAAATTGAGGATTTGTATTGTGTTTTTAGTTATTTTGAACAAAAATTATAGCGTGGTCCTAAATCTATGATATTCTATCAGACAGTAATATGAAATTTTTTTTGCACCCTAAGTTTTTCAGTTTTTACTTCATATGGTAGAATAGATAGCTTTGTTACTCTCTTTTTATTATTTATCTGTGCTTCATGAGTTTTGAGGGGGAGCAATTTTTCTATAATTTTACTAAAGGGCTCTAGCATTTTGCTCAATATTGTTTTCCTTTATTAGTTCAAACCCAAATACGCATTGTTTGATGAAATTAGATATTTGCATTTGGCACAACAAAAGAACTGTTACGTTACAGTAGATGCCTACCTACTTGCCCGAAACGATATATTCCTATTAAGCTTGCAGGAGTCAATCCTTCGCTTTACTATTAGCTTTAATATTTCTAAAATTACCATAATTATGCTAGAGATAGCAGTATAGCTGTTTTCAGTGAAAATTACTACTGAAAGCAATTAACCCAGTATTTGCTACAATGAAAAAAAGAGAGAACACATTGCGTTTATCAGATATCACAATTGATCAACTGTAATACTGTATTAGGGATCTGAGGAAACAAATGAAAATGTATTTTGTAAGAAAATTTTCGGGTTTGACATTCAAACATCGCAAGAATATAGAGACTGAGAACAGTTTTTGTGTGATAAATGTTATACAACAAAGTTCTTTTCCCTCCTAAAACGGAGAGAAATTCAAGGAAATCTTTATAGTTCACAAAAGAATATATGTTGAAGTTAATATGCACGAACCAAAGCCATGTTAGACAGGCGTAACATAAGCTACATAAGAGCCGTTCGAATATTTGAGAGACCTCAATGAAGACGAACGCAATTGAGGACTTGGAATAGCTTCAGGAACTCCCAAGGCATCACCATCTTTTGGCAAGGAGTTACTCGAATCTGTACATGGATCATGTCCCTGGCAGAGAGACTCAAGGGCAACATTCAAACCTATCGATGATGGCTCAGTTGTGAAGCTACAATTAAAGCACAAAACAAAGATCTTCTAAGCACAAGATTCAATAGTGTTGAATCAAGTATTTATCTATATACACATTTTTAGTTCAAATTTCACGAAGTACCTGGATAAAATGAGAGAAAATTGATTGAGATGGTTTGATCATGTACAACAGAGATCACAAAATGCTAAATTTTAGGGTAAGTGATAAGATTATAGCTCATGGTGTTGCCATGTGGGGATCCTTCAGCCACCAGTTTCAGATGTCGCCAACATGGAACAATTTTTTTTCATAAGGTGCAACAGTAGTTAGGTAAATATGTTTTCATGTTAGGGATTTACCCCCTGTGGCTGTGTGTGTGAGTATTTCGAATTTTCTCTAGGGGAGTGGGAAATCACAGGGAGCGGCTTATAGAGAGATCTGAAAGAAATCCTCCATTATACATATATTGGAAGCTAGACAGATGGCTGATTAGCACTGTGAATCCTTAGCACACGGGATAAAAAGAACTAGAGAACCTTGGTTGGAAGCAATTAAGAAAGACATAGTAATAATTAATTTAGAGGAGATGGAGCATAAGAGAACTGCACGGAAGAATATGATTTAGCAAACCCGAAAATTTTGGGATTAAGGCTTTGTTGTTATTGTTGTGTTATATTTAAGAACTAGCTGCTGCAAAGCCTAAGACAGATTTTCGCATACCTAGACTCGAAACTTCTACCATCTGATGTCATTGCTGCACAAACTCCAGAGACAGTCCATGGTGGAATAATTGTATCCTTTATTTCAATACTATAGCAAACAGTACTTCCAGAGCCTATAGTGACTTCGCTGCCCTCTGCGTCAGACCCACTAGAACAAGGAAGAACTGCGTCAGCTCTCTTCATCTCCCTGCATCTTACCTGAAAAAAAAAAGGGATTAACAAGAAGGAACATGTTTCAACCAAGTTTGACAGTATATAACAGTAAATGCTCAATATGAAAAATAGGAAATTCAGCATAAACATAGAGAATAAGTATATCATGGTGCTTAAGAACAAATTCCATTATTTCTCCATCATGATTCATGAAACAAGTGAAGCATAGCCAGAAAGACCGTTTCAAGCAGCCATCTTAGTGTTTCTTCTTCCTGAACAGCACAAAAATATGGTTTTCCTATGTTCCTTAATTTAGGAAATGCAAGTTCTGTCATATGAATCACACTGGTTTTTTGGTAGGTAACATGATTTTAGATCCCAGTAAACAAAACTCCAAAAGGAACCAAACTAGCAAAGCAGTGTAGCTCTTCAAACTGACCTCTGGAACAGAAAGAGAAGCATTTTGAAATGGCACCGGTGCATATAGTACAGGAACATCAACACCCGTCAAGGAATTCAGGAAAAACCTTGAATAAAAAGGAAAAGAAGAACATTTAGATCCAATGGAAACATGATAGGTAGCAAACAGAAAGTAGAAACAACCGTATCACCTGTAATTTAACAGAAAGTCATATAAGCTATGGACACTTTCATTTCCAATAAATGCTAGGAGAGACTGAGGGCTGTTATCCACATCATTCATAGAATCCATTTGTATGGTCTGCAAAGTGAAGAGAAATAATCATCAAAGTCAGTACTTTGAAAAAAAATGCATGGGAAATATAACAGATAACACAGAATATGTAGTTAAAAAAAAGATACGCTAAAACCTGGCCCAAATTCCGCTTCTCAATCTCTGAGAGCTCAACTAAATCATCAGCAGCAGCTTGTTCCACTTCAACACAGCAGAGAGGCATTGAGAAATAAATATCCTGTTTAAAATTTGGCAAAATTGGATATAGTCAAGTAAGCAGTTATATCATAGCAGAAGATAATAGATCTAACTAAACAGACAAAATTAGTAACCAATCACAGACAGGCATTCATGAGGATCCCAAGTAGGGGTGCTAAACCGTATCTGTATCCGAGGAAATATCCGCATCCGTATCCGATAGGATACAGATATGTTTACTCAAATCTATAACCGATAGCATATGGTTACGGATGTGGTTTTGTAGTGAAATATCCGGATACGTATCCGAAATATCCAGACACATATGAGTCATATTGTTACGATAGTTTTAATTCTTAGATTATGGATTTGAAGTTAATTTTGATGATCAAGATGTCTAATCTTAACTTTTCAGATATAATGAACATATTAATGAACTCTTTTGCATGACATAAACTATTTTTTTCAATACTATCTAGTTTTCTCATATTTGTTTTGTATCTACATGCATATCCGCTTATATATCCGCATGTATATCCGTGTCCGTATCCGATTTTAGTAGATGTGGATATGAATTTTCCATACTGAGCCATATCCATATCCGTATCCGAGATGGGTAAACAGATATGGATATGATAAATATCATAACTGAACTGTGTCCGGATCAAAAGCACCCTTAATTGACGCGCGTGTGTGCCCTTCGTACTAGGGTAAATCCCTTGTTCAAATTTTCATGCTGTCGTAGAGTTGGTCCATATTAGGACAAGCTCGGTGCTCACTTATGTTCTTTTCTTCTTCTTCTGCTTGGTAGGATTTAGTGCTGATTTTGTTTCTCTTGATGGGTTTGATCCTAACAAATTGCTACACACGCTAAGTTGTCACCTTGCTGTTTTGGTGTAGGGTTTTGGTAACTTAATGTAGATGCACCGCCAAATCATAATGATAGTGACTTTTTTGTTTATTTGCAGTGGCTTTCTTTGAGACATCCATGCTCCTAATAGTCAATTGGGGAAGAGAAAAAGATTCTCGAGTACGCCTAAACCAGTGTGTCATCGATTTCGAGCACTTCTAACCTTGAGTTAGAGAAGGTGATGTTGCATCCTAACCCACTACAGCCTTGGGCTATGATCACTGTGAATGGCCTCACTTCATTTAACTGCTCCTGCCTTTGAAAGCCCATTTATTTGTTTGGAGATGGGGTGACATGGCCGAGTCCTTCGGAGAAGTCCTGTTGGTTGTGTACCATAGACGACGCAAAATTCTACCTTTTGGTCTTGAATCGCTATCATTCACTCTCCTATTTTCGACCTACCACTGGTCACTAGATGATATCTTGGATTGTCAAACCTCTCTACCCATCAGCAATTGTCTAGGTGTTTTCTTAGCGATGGGCTACAACAATATGGACTCAAGCCATCTTGAGGTAACCTAGGTATTGTTCAAGGGTTGCTCGCCAAGGAGGATGCATCACGAGCGAGTATCTTTAGAAACAAGGCCATTGACGCCAAAGGGGATTCTCATGGCCACGACTTTCATTTTCAAGGACCGATCTTCTCTACACCAATCCAATGGTAAGATAAGCTAGCAGCCCATGACCTGACCTATTGTGAAGGGTCTTTGCAACAATTAGGTCTTTATTCTGCTATGCGAGCTATGCAACAAGGGCTTGCTACAAGTTATTGGAACTCTTTAGGAGTGTTGGAGTTGTACCATCCTAATTCTAGCACCTTCTTTACTTCAAATGGAGGGCTCAGTATAGCTCTTCATCAGAAGGGGGTAGTCTCTGAGCTTCCTTTAGGGGAACATACATACGAGGAGTATGTTCCCACCATCGTCGAGCTTCGCTACTTGGAGTCTCTTCTTGACGGTCATTACGAACTATATCGGGAGTTAATGTCTGACTACTAGATATTATGTGATACGAAGAAGACTCGTGATGGCGGCGTTAACTTGAGAACTTAGGTTGTGTACTTGCTCGGTCAATATCTTGAGGGAGTAGTTGGTGGTCAGCGCCAGCTAGAGCCCAAATCTGTGGTCGTATCGCATATGAAGACAGACCATCGTGGTTGGCTCTCCTTATCCGGCGGTGAATACAAGAGCTATCACCATCAAGTGCTGTACATGGTGAGTGTTGATGCTACTGTTGTGGAAAATAATCGCTTACCTCCTAAGTTGCAAGTATACAACTAACAAGTTATAGTATAAAAGTTATCGAT
>JBAKGM010000326.1:39073291-39083789 GCA_037177215.1 Asparagus racemosus
TGTGTGTGTGTGTGTGTGTGTGTGTGAGATGAGAAATTGGTGGAACTTCTAAAGGCATAATATAATGACACATAAGCATGTAAGACAATAACAAGCATCATATGTTATTTTAGTATTAAATTAGAATTCTTATATGCATGGTTTATTTTCTACTGATAATTAGAATATAATTCTCATCAAATTAAATCTATCTATAACTAGAAATTATTAATTATAGTCAAATTTTAGTAATTAAAAAAGTTAATAATTATATTTTTAATTTTTAATTATTTATAATTTAAATAATCTAAAAATCATATTTTTAATTATCCTTTTTATATATATGAAGAAAGTATTAGTGGTTTGCCATAAGCCTTACATTTTAAACAATTTCCATATGACCCTTCTTGATTTTCAAAAGGTAAATTTTCACTAGACCTCTAATAAGTTTAGCTATTTGGCATTAAGCCCGCAAATATTTTAAAATTCTCAATAAGTTTCAGAATTTCAAAAAATGATAAAAATATTTTTTTCGACCTAACCCCATAAAGCATTGCACATAATTACACACTAGCGCATATTAATTATCTCTTAAGCTTAATATATAGCTTTTGAATCATTTCCATTTGTAGATTAACTCATAAACTGTAAACAACTCCTAGAAAATAAAAGTTTATAAATAGCCCTCTGATAAATATGAAATTATTAACGACGCCCTAAAACTTATTTTAAAAAATTCTTTAAATTGTACAAATTACATAGAACCCTCTAAAAAATATTAAAAAAATACTAACCATCACCTTTAAATTCTAAAAGTTATATATAACCCACTAAAAACTCCAAAAATAACAACTAGATCTCCTAGAAATACAAAATTTACAAATAACCCCCTTAAATGTCTAAAATTGCAACAAAAAACCTCTAAAAATATAAAAAATTCAAAAAGATATAAAATTTTTAAAAATACAAAGAACTACCCAAAAATTTAAACATTACAAATTACTCATTCCAAACGCTGAAAATTGCACATAAGCATGTAAGACAATGACAAGCATCATGTGTTTTTTTAGTATTAAATTAGAATTCTTATATGAGTGGTTTATTTTATACTCAAAAATGGCCGGAATAGAATTCTCATCAAATTAAATCTATCTATAACTAGAAATTTTTAATTATAGTCAAATTTTTAGTAATTAAAAAGTTAATAATTATATTTTTAATTTTAATTATTTATAATTTAAATAATCTAATAATCATATTTTTTTTAATTATCTTTTTTAATATGTATGAAGAAAGTATTAGTTGTTTACTATTAGCCTTACATTTTAAACAATCTCCCTATGGCCCTTCTTGATTATTTAAAAGGTAAATTTTTACTAGACCTCTAATAAGTTTAGCCGTTTGGCATTAAGCCCGAAAATATTTTAAAATTCCTGATAAGTTTCAGAATTTCAAAAAATGATAAAAAGATTTTGATTTTTTGGACCTAACCACATAAACCATTGCACATAATTATACACTAACGAATATTAATTACCTTGAATATTAATTATCACTCAAGGTTAATATATAGATCTCGAATTATTTCTATTTGTAGATTAACTCATAAACTACAAACAACTCCTAGAAATAAAAAATTATAAGTCACAATATGAAACTATCAACAACCCTCTAAAAATTTAAAAATTATAAAATTCTTTAAAATTTAAAAATTACAGAGAACCCCCTAAAAATATAAAAATTACTCATCACCTTTAAATTCTAAAATTTAAATATAATCCCCTAAAAACTCTAAAAATAACAAATAGATTGCCTAGAAATATAAAATTTTCAAATAACCCCTGAAAAGTCTAAACTTATAAAAAAGAGCCTCTGGAAAGTATAAAAAATGCAAAAAGGCATAAAAATTTAAAAAAATGTAAGTACCTACCCAAAAAATTAAACATTATAAATAGCTCATTGTAAAAACTAAAAATTACAAACAACCCCTTTTTAAATCTAAAAATTAGAAATGAGCTCCTAAATATTTGAAATTTATATAGATCCCTGAAAATAATAAAGAAGCATCATTAGAGATTTTTTATCAAAATTCATTGGGGATTAAGTGACAAATTAAAACTAGTTAGGTGTTTTTTTCCAAAATTTATTGGTATATTTCGGTCATTTTACCACACATTAATTAGCAATCTTAATTTAGAAACTTTCTACCAAAAACTTTTTGGGGGTTTTCAGTGAGAGTTGCAAAGGTATAGGGGATTTAATGTCAAACCCCCAAATTTATTGGGGTTTAGTGAAATTTATCAATATTTCACTTTTTATGGAGAGGATAAGTATTAGCAGTGGTTACATGCCAAGATCTTATACTGAAGAATAGATTAGTGGTTACTATTGTTGTAACATACATTGATCATCAAATTAAGATGAGAACTAAAATTTTGAATGGACAGAAGAATCAAGTGAGTAATTATAAATAAAGAAAATCTAGATCTACTATTCTAGGAGCAGAAGAATAAATAAAACTACATAAAAGGGTAGAAATGGAAAAGAAATGGTTTGAATCTTGCTTTATATATATAAAGAAATTTTTGAGTTATTATTATAGTCTTACATCTCAAAAAAACCATGTGTCTCTTCCTGATTGAGTTGAATTTGAAATTTTAAAATAAAAAAACTACACACACACTTACTAAGTGAGGTATTATTTTCTTTTGTTTTAAATTTAAAATAATATAAAAAAGAGGGATATTATAAAGGAGAGATTGATGCTTAAACCATCTTATTTGTATTTCAATTTTGATATAAAATTTATCTACGCCCTTATTTTGTATTTTCTTTAGTGACTTTTGGTTTGTAGTGTAAAAGAATGAAATTGATTTCCATGCTTACCACGTTTGGAAATCTCAAGACAGAGAAGTTTTATATTTTCTATGTTGATTGGTTTGATAATCTATGTAAAAAGATATCTTGAATAGATTCATACTGTCTATTTTTTCGTGAAACTCATTTTAGCCCTAAAATCTTCGAAATGGGTTTCAAGTCATGAAATGTGATTCAAGCTTTTTTGTAAATTAACCAAACAAGCCCTTATAAAGAAAAACTTCTACTCAAGTTACATACTTTTGAATGGAGCAATAGTCTAAAGGAAGGTTTTTTAGGATAATTCAATTTTCGAGGAAACCAAATCAATTGTGCGAGCACGGGCACAATGCTTGTGTGTGTGTGCGTGCACACAAAAATATGATAAATTGAGATGGTGTGATGATTTGCACTCATCATGATCTACCCTGAACGATGATCGGCACTGCCCATCGTAATTTGCATTCATCACGATCTATATAAAGAAAAGATTATATCATTTTAAAATTTCTAATTATATTTTAGCTATTTGCAAAAGGGACAACTATTAATTTGTCTAAAAATCAACATATTAAACTAGTTTGATTCATATTCTAGAAGACTCTAAATTATGTTGAAAATTTGACCATATATACTTAATGATATTTTGAACAAGATGTACGACACGGAGCACGAATTTGATGACCCAAATTGTCCATCTCGCGATCAGGTTTTATCTCACCATATCATTACACTCACACACACCATGCTATGAGTAAGCATCTCAATTGGTACAGTTGCACATTGCACTCCACTATTTAGACCTTTTCCATGCTGATCATCCTTCACTACCCCTACTTATGGTTTGGTAAGAGGGAAGGTGAGGTGAGGGGAGGGACAAAATTAAAAAATCATGCTTGGTAGGAGTTTTAGAGGGGAGAAGTGAGGTGAGAGAAAACAAAATGGACTACAACTCTAAAGAGAGAAAAATCCCTTCAAATTGGGACGATACGATAGAAACGGGAAAAGAGAGAAAATGAACTAAAAAAATATCATCAACCTCACGTCACCTCATCTCCAACTAAACATGAATACCCAAAGAGATGTTCATTCCTCTACCCCATTGCACATCGCCTCAGTGTTAAGCACTATTATCTCTTCTTCTTCTTCTCTCTTTTGTCGAGATTGAATTTTTGGCTGTGTGAAATTAATTAATAGCTTATAATGTCTCAAAGTTCTTCTTTTACTCATAACACAAGTCTACAAACTATACGAAAGTGGTGATGATAAGGGGGTGTTATTCATTCGGGATTGTTTAGTTAGGCTTGGATTGTTGTCCAATAATCACATATTATGGGATTTGGATTAGGACTAGGATATTTTGATTAGAGTACTGGAGTTTTTAGAAGGATTTTAAACTTTTGAATGGATTCTTGGACTAAGTGTTAAATAGCCATTAACAAATGTAGTTGTTCTTTTATAAAAAAAATATTATTCAATTAATATGTTTCTATAATTATTATTAATTTTATTATAAATTTATATAACTACAATTTAAGATCAAAGTTTTACTATTAATTTGTTTATTTAAATATGTAAAATTTTCCAACATTGAATATAAATACAAAATTATTTTTAATATATGGAATATTAATTATACCTAATATTACTTACTTGATATATATCTTATCTAACACGTAAATAAATATTATATATATAGATGAATATTAAGTATATATTTAATATTTAATATTTAATAAATTATTTTACATATCATAAATAATTAATATATCTAATATCAAATATATTAGACTATTTATAAATGTTAAAGCTACAAATGATTAAATAATATTAAATATTAAAGAATATTTAATTTTTAAACTATTAAATACATTTAAAGAATATGATTAAAAAGGATTTAAAATAAATATATTTAATATGAAATATGTTAAATAACTAAAAATAATTAAGCCATCTAATCTTTAATATTTTCTTAGTTAATTTTAAAAATTACTTACATTTAACATTTACATATTTGCTAAATTTCTTATATAATATTTAAATAAATGATATCTATATTTAATATTAAAATTAAATAATTTTTTGTATTTAATATATGATAAATAATAAATTTAGTTAATATTGAAGCTGAATATATTATATTAAATATATTAAAATATTAATATAAAATTACTATATAATATATTTTATTTTATGTATGAAATACATTTAAATATTTAATTAAAAATTATTAAAACTGAATATGGTTAATATTTTATTAAATTAATATGGAATATTAAATGTTAATATTTAATACTAACTATAAATGTTTTGTAAATATTAGTTAGTCTGTTTTTTTGTTAATATGGACTCATCAAAGGAAGGGGACAAGATAATCCAAGGAGGGAGATCTCAATCCACTATTTTTACTTGGACTTTTTTTGAAACTAGGTTATATGCACGTGCATGCACATGGTTAAACACCATAATTAAGTATTTTTGATTTATTTCCTTACTAAAATTTATTCATCGGTTCCACTTTGATGGTTTTAGTTCACTTATGTTTCTAAACTTTAGCATTGTGGTTATTTATTATCTTTGATGTTCGTTTAAATGAGCTACACCCAATTTAAAATTTCTTGTTGATAATTGAATTGACAGAAAATAAATGTAATCTGAAGCCAATTTAAATTATCATATTATTTGGACCAATATAAAATCAAATTTGACCTGAGAAAATATAGTATTGTAAAAGTGAAAAACAATTAAAAAAGTAGGTTATAAAAGAAAGGGATGAATAATTAAAGCTAATAAGACAAGATGATTGGTTAAAAGTGGGCTAAAACGACACAAAAGAGAATATGGAGTTCGTTCCTAATCTTTGATAGACTTTAAAAAATTCATAAATTAAAGATTAATGCTAACTCTAGTACACTTTTATGTAATGAAAGCATCCACATAAGCATATAAAACTACTAAGTGTTTTTCGAAAATTTTAAAACTTTGAGCGTGTTTTTTTGAAAATTTTAAAATTTAAGTTGAGTGATTGTAATTTTCATGTTTCTTGTGTTGGTGGTAAGTTTTCGAATGTCAATATATTTTTTACAACTCTGAAAAATTGAGGGTGTTATTGCAATTATTAAAACTTCATATTGTTTTTAATAAAATTTAAATTTTCAGTGGTCTGCTGATAATTTCTAGATTTGATATATACTGGTTATAGGTTTTGAAATTTCAGGTGTTTTTTTATTTTTAACTTTTGAAGGAGTTTTTTTGCAATCTTTATAGCTCCGAGGTTATTTTTTACAAATTTTAAATTTTCAGGTGCTTGATGGTAATCCGTTTTGTTGTTTGTAAGTTTTAAAATTTCAGGAGGTTATTTTTTACAAATTTTAAATTTTCAGGTGCTTGATGGTAATCCATTTTGTTGTTTGTAAGTTTTAAAATTTCAGGATTTTAGAGTGTTTTTTTATCATTTGAATTTTTGAGTGTGTTTCTATTATTGGATTCTGGTTTAACTTAAAAAAAAATATCCATATTAGTTTGCAGAATAGCATCTTATATACGAAAGCGTTGCTTATGTTATGATCATAATTGAGGTTGGGCTTCTCGTGTTCGTATATTATCATCATCTATTTACTTACCTCTCCATGCTTTTGTTATGATCATATAAATCACAGTCTGATTATATATTCTTTTCTTATTCTTGTTTTCAGGGGAACAAGCTCCACGGCCGTGGATTATACGATGAGGCTGCTAATAAATATCTTCTTGTATTTGTATACTTTTGCCAATTTACTCTTTAGCGCTTGCTTATTCCCAATATTATCTGAAATGTTATTTCTTCATTTATTAATCTGATCATTTTGCATAATCAGGCAAAAAACAACTTGAAAGGCATCCCATCAGCCGAGGTGGGAACTCTTCAGTTGCAGTGTTCCCTTAATCTAATGTCATGTTACCTGAAAACTGGGCAACTCGAAGAGTGCATTAAGGAAGGTTCAGAGGTACAATGTCTTAAATTACTGCCCTTCTCTCCCTCCCTCTTGTAATTGTGAATGAAGTAGACCCATCAAGGCTCTTGGAATTGTGAATAAAGTATGTCAACAAGGCTTAATAAGTATAATAGGTCCTATAGTACTACACGAGACCACTTTTATTTTGTCAAACAAATTACTCTACTATAACTTTGGTTTAAACATACAAGAGCTTAAATATGTAGTTTCTCTTGTAAGAGCATGATTTATACTTTTACCTTTTCTAAGTGGTATTATTGTTTATTCCAGGTTCTGGTATATGATGCAAATAATGTTAAAGCTCTTTATCGCAGAGGTCAAGCATATAAAGAACTTGGAAATTTGGAGGTAAGCTTTTATTGCCTGGTAATGCCTTATTTTGAACTTTCTGAAGAAATCTTCCTGTAGAATCTATGATATGAGAAAGCTATTTTATTTCACTAGCTGTCTATTTGTAACAATTACCCTGTTGCCCAGAGTTTTTTTGGCCTGGAAGTTGCCTACCATTTGTGGGGTGAAGAATTGTGGGGTCTTTTCATGAGTTCTAGTTTAGGTTTTGCTTCAGAAGCTGACCACATTCTAGTGAGAAATCTCCAATGATTTTTTAGGAAATCCTAGTCTAGGTTTTCTCTAAATCATCTAGCATCATTTGATTTCTATGATACATAAATTTTCAAAACAAAAATTTGGCATGTATGGCACACCAAGACATGATAAATATGTCTGTTCATATCCATTACTTGAAAATTTATATAGTGCAATTTACCTCAAAAAGTATATGGAATCTGATATATGCAACATAGTTTCACTCTCGTGTCTCGATTTTAAACAATTATTGTGTCCACGGTCCACCATTTTGTCTCCATTTTAAAGCATCATATCCACTAATCATAGTATTGTTCACTCACCGTTTGATCAGGCTGCTGTTTCCGACTTGAGAAAGGCACATAAATTTTCTCCAGAAGATGAGACTATAGCAGAAGTTTTCAGGTATGGAATCCCTTTTGTGGGTGGGATACTTTTATGTACTGTAAATGCACTATTTTTGTGATATCAGTATGTGCGATTCTCGTGTAATGATGCAGAGATGCCAATAAAAAATTGATGGAAGCTGGAGACAATAATGCATCGAGAGGTATGTAATTTTTTCCTGTCCCTTTCTGATTGGGTGATGAAAATTTTCTTTAGTTGGATTGTAAAGTATCACTTATGTCTCTTTTGATACACCTGGATTATTCAGGTTTAATTATTGAAGAAATAGATGAAGAAGAGACCGATCCAGTACAATCAGAGAGTGATAAAATCTCATCTTCAGAATGGTCTTTGTCTGAGCCAGTTGAGGCCAGTGAACTCTCTGAAAATGGCAGGTCAAAGAGTGGAGCTTCTGCTGCTGATGTTGAGTACTTAAAAGAGGTTAAGAGACAGTCCTGAAGCCATCAGGTATGGTCGATACTTGTTTAATTTTTAATTTTTCCTTGCAGGCTCACTTGCTTATATGATTCTCAAAGTCAAAGTATAAATGGAGTTCATCCAAAAGAACCCTATGATTTCAAAATAAAATTCATTTATTTAATACTATGAAGAGCAGCAATTATTGTTGGGATTACAAAAAATACATTAGTGCCACAGGCTCTTTTCTTGTTGTTTTCAGATCATTGTCTATAGCTACTAATCAGTATGTATACCGGGCATAGTTCATCCTTTTTTACCTGGCTCTATATTCTTACTAATTTTATCTGTTTATGAATTAACTTGTGTCAGGTCATTCCAAAATTATGTTTTCAAAGGCCAATCCTGATATGCTATCAGCTGTGGGTGTTGGAGGAATGCCACCTGATATGGTTAAAACAGCCTCAGGTATGATTGGCAAGATGAAGCCTGAAGAGCTTCAGAAAATGCTGGAAGCTGCTTCTTCTTTGAATGGAAAAACCCCAAACTTTCCAAACACTAATGGAGATGGATCAAAGTTCGGTTCACAAATGCCAGAGATGACACCAGAAATGATTAAGACGGCATCTGATAATATGAGCAAGATGCCTCCTGAAGAGCTTCAGAAGATGCTTGAAATTGCCTCTCCGATGAATGTGAACAGCACAAATGCGGCATCTGATGTTAACACTCAGACATCAAAGAGTAGGTTAAGTTCACAAATTCCAGAAATGACACCTGAAATGGTTGAGATGGCTTCTGACAGGATGAGCAACATGTCTCCTGAAGAGGTTCAAAAGATGTCTGAAATTGCATTTTCAATGAATCTTGAAGGTGCTCCTTCAAACTCCACATCAGAAAATACCACCCAGTGATCTGAAAGTGGATATCAAGCATCGACTGCTGAAGGAAGTCATACTATGGACAACCTTGATGCAAGAGAAAGTAGTTCTGATACATTGTTATCCAGTTCAAGAAATGCTCAGGCATCATCTAGGCATCCAGGTTCATCTGCTGATTTGCAGGAAAATTTGAGAAATTCAATGAAAGACCCAGCAATGCGACAGGTTGGAAGTTTGCTTAGAAAGTTATAGCAATGTTTAAACTCCTTCGGTTTTTCCTGTTCTATACTAGATATGTGATACCATTGATGTGATCAATTTGGCAGATGTTTACATCTATGATGAAAAGTATCAGCCCAGAAATGATGGTGAATATGAGTGAACAGTATGGGATGAAGCTCTCAAAAGAGGATGCAACATAAAGCCTGATGGCAAAGGAATTGGCCGGAAAAAAGTGCAGAAGAATCATGGCGTGTCTCATTATAAACGTGTCTCTCTCACGAAAAAATGCAAGGCTCAAATGTTGAAGTGATATGAACATTTAATGCTGGAGCATGTAAAAATAAAACGATCACCCACCTGCCCACTTTTAAAATTGTTTGCAGTTCTGTTTCTTGATTATGCTTGTAAGTTTAAGTTGATAGAATGGAATCAATAGATTAGCAATGTGGCTCGAATTGATATGATAGATTGTTCATATAATAAGCTCGTGCTTGATACTTCCTCTGACTACAAAAGTTGTTTTCTCCTTTTATCAGATGCGGTGGGCAGAAAGAGCACAGCGAGGCGTTGAAACAGTAAAGAAAACGAAGAATTGGTTGCTGGGAAAACCTGGATTAATCCTCGCAATCGTTATGTTGATCCTAGCCTTTATCTGTCAGCGACTTGGCTTTTTTGGCGGATAAGCGTTCACGTCGCCGTAGTTTCACAAATCTCAGCATTCAGATGAGCAGTCCCGTGTGAATTATATTGGAATTTTCGGCTTCTTTATGTTCTTCACCGACGCCGGATTTGATAGCGTGATATGAATCACAAAACAATTGATGGGACTGAATACCTGCTATATAGAATTTATGTATTGTTTGTAGACTACAGACTTTGGGGGAAAGATTAAATATGAGTTTTCATGATATGTTTATATTGCTGGTTTATTTATTTTGTGATGCATGAAAGGAAGGGAAATTATTTTGTTTATCAGACTGGTGTTTTTTGTATTATACTAGTTTTTATGCACGTGCAATGCACGTGGTTAAATATCAAAATAATTTAATATTTTATTTATTTCATTACTATAAGTAAATACTTTTGATTAACTAAAAATAAATATTGCAAAAAATATGATCCAATAATTCAATCATAAATCATCAAGGCTCAGATAAATATCAGCGTTCTCAACCA
>JBAKGM010000326.1:39093205-39109559 GCA_037177215.1 Asparagus racemosus
TATCTGAACTCAATATGAATCTGACTAATTTATAGCAATGAAATAAATAAAACAATAAATTATTTTGATATTTAACCGCGTGCATTGCACGTGCATAAAAACTAGTATATATAATATTAACTAGCTTTTTCATATCCATTTTGCATCCGCATGTATATTTGCTTATATATCCTCATGTATATTCGAATTTGTATCTAATTTTAGCTGATAGATTTTTCTTATCGAAATATATCCGTATTCATATATGTTATTAACAAACAGATATAGATACGATAAGCATAATATCTAAGCCGTATTTGAACCGCATGCACCCCTGCTGGTCAATGCGTGTGACAAAATACGGGGATAATATTCTTGGTTGTTGGTATAGTTGCAAGCAGCCTACTTTCTCTTCTACACTCCAAAACTCCATGATATTAATTTGAGCACTGCTTCAATTACAACAAAGCACCACGTGCTAAAGAAAATATAGACACATCTCAACCTAACATTAGCGGAGTCAATTTATAGCAAGTTTATATTAACAAATAACAGCTCATTACCCCATCCGCGTACAAAGACAAAGACACAGGCGAAAATAAGCCACATGGTGGACCCCATATTGAATTTTAAAACAATCAAGTTTTTGTGGTACATGTTTCTGCTTCTGATTAGAAACTAGACGAGTTGCGTGTTTAGTTAAACTCAGCAGATCCTACATTGGGAAAGAAATGTTATTCTGGGCCCAATCACGCATGGCCCTCGACAACTTGGTATCAAGTGCTGGGAGAAACAGATTTGAGGCCTTTAATTAGTTGGGAATTTTGGAAGTTATCTTTGATTAAAAGATACTGGTACTTATTTATT
Source organism: Asparagus racemosus (assembly GCA_037177215.1). Classification (NCBI taxonomy): domain Eukaryota; kingdom Viridiplantae; phylum Streptophyta; class Magnoliopsida; order Asparagales; family Asparagaceae; genus Asparagus; species Asparagus racemosus. The sequence continues at coordinate 39,094,052 of JBAKGM010000326.1, forward strand.
TATTGTATTAATATTAAATCAAAGAGATAGCATTTAAACAATGTACAAATCTATATCTACAAACTCTTAAAAAAAAACTATATCTAGAAAATACCAGTTATCATTAGAAGGACATAATTAACTATAATTATCTTTTTTATAAAATAATTATCTATTTAGAATTCTTACTTCAAATGCATTGCGTGTGATCTTCCGGAAATAATTGTGAGTTCATGTAAAATCCAATCCTCATCACTACTCACAGTGGACAAGATGTGGAAGTGATCAACATACTATTTTTAAGCAAGGGCCAGTTTTAGATATTATCCAACTCTCAAAGAGGGAAAGAAAATCAATCCTCATATATCTTGTTAATTTAGGAAATTTACCAAATAAAGAGTAGGGTCCCCATGCAATGAACAGGATACCTCACAAAAAACTTGGAAAAACTTGAGACAGCCACAAACTACAAAACGATGCATCACGATTCAGGAGGACACAACGGTCATTACTCCTAGCCGCAGACAATTAGAGTAAAGGGTCAATTTGGTCAACTCCTAAACCGAGGAGATAGTTATTATTATATTTTCCAAATATGAAGTCAATAATTATAAATAAATCCCTCTCCTACTTTGTCTTCGTGTTCCTATTCCTTCTCAATTCAGTCTTCTTTTACTTCTCCCCGCGGTTTTCCTCTCAATGCATCAATTTCTCTTTCACCCCTCTTTCTCTTAATATTTTTCCACAAGTACACAGAAGTACATACAATTCTAAAATTAGTAGAAATTGATCATGGAGAGCTCCAATTGTATGGGATTAATGGCGGTCGTGGCCATCTCTAGCAGCATCGCCATCGTTTCCCTTCAACTTCAGAAGCGCCTCGTCTCTAATTTCATGGAGAAAGTTCAGTTTGAACTTCGTATGTTCATCTGCTCTCTTTTTTTTTCCTTTGATTTTTGTTGAATTTGACCTTTTTCAAGAAAACCCAATTGGGATCTTTTTGGGTTTCTTGCATGAATTTGATCTTTGCATGAAAACCCAATTGGGTTCTTAGTTTTCTCCTTTTTCCCCCGTGAAACTAAACTTTTTGTTGTGATTAATTTAATAGGTGAAGGCCCAAAGACAAAGCCCCATATCAAGCCCAAGAAGAAGGTGAGATTTGCTGAAGATGTGGTTGAACCATCTTCAAACAATGAAGAATATAGGAGGAGGAGATCAAATCCACGATTGATGATGGTTTAAGTGTCTCTCATTGGATTTGGATGTAAATTTTTACTTTTTTATTTTTCATTTTTTCCCCCTAATTGACAAGTGAAAACATTGGCATTGGTGGAGATCCAATGATTTAGAAATTGCCTAAGTTTCCTTCTCTTTTTTGGGTTATTTTGATGGCCAAGGCCTTTAGCATTGTACAAATCCAATTCAACTAAGTTGAAAGGAACATTCAACATCCCTTTGTATAATTTTTGTATTATACGGTGTAATTGGATGACCAATCAAGATTATACATTCATACTTCAAGTTTAATTGTTTGATTCAAGTAAACCCTATAAAATTCTTGGCTTGTGCAAGTTGATATATATTTTTAGAGGTTTTCTCGGTCTCTTCTTAATGGTGAACTCTTCAATACTTTAGTTGATGAATAGTTTTGATTTCCATGGTTATTATTGTTAAATATCAAATAAACTAAATTTATGCGATATTTAACTTTTTCTTTAACTGCGAAAAGTTATGGGTAGGAATCTCAGGGCGAGGAGATTTTTATTAAATTCCAAAGTAATGTGTTGAGACCCACAAATGCAAATTGAATTCATAAAGATTGAAGCCTAAGATTTACCGGATCTTCTTTTAACTTGGTCCAAGTAGAGTTTCTCATGATAGAGTGTACACTATCACATAGTTCTCTCATCTCAGTTCGAAGCAATTAATAAGGATATTGGAGATTGACTCAAAACAGAGCTGAACAGAAAAAAGGGGTGTTTGCAACTCTAAAATAGAACTAGTTATTTCTTAACTAGGCCAAAATTATTCCATATAAAGGTTGATCCAGAAAAGAATTGATCCTTAAGAGAGCTTGCATTTCTATGGATTAACCAAATTGACTTTTACGTAATTTGTTAATCATAAATGCATTATGAGCAAAATAAACTTTAACATAAACTTTAAACTTGATAATTTGATTTATAGATAGTTAAATGATTTCGTTCTGTTATTTGTTAGTTTTGCATTCAAATCTATCGATTTTGATTCAATTTACTCTCTAATGAATTTTTTTAAAATTAAAAAAAATTCATTGATATTTGGTTATCTACTTATATTTTAGCCTAGTTACAAACACTAGTGGTCCCCTTGCTGGGGCAAGATTAATGCGTTTGTGTGCTTCGTACTCGTTTCTCTTCAGTATATTTGAGGTAAGTTACATGTGAGTCTGTGAGAAGGTAATAGATCATCTGCTGCAATAAATTCTCAGTATCGTCAGTATTTTTCAAAAGTTAACCTTTCTTTATATGTAACAAACTTTACAAGCAAAACGCGTTTTTGAAAATATAAAAATATCTCGTTTTTGTGGTCACTAGAAGTAGGATATAAAAATAGTTATAAAAGAAGAATTAGGATATAAATTGCACAAAACTCCCAAGAGCTTTCAACGTTTTGCAGCAAACCCTCAATAACTTCTAAAATCACACTAAACCCCCCAATAACTATTAGAATTGTAGAAATCCACAATAAGTTTTTGCATTTTGCATATAACCCCTATGACAACGTCCGTCCATATTTTGCATTGGTGGCGCATTTAGATCCCAAATGTGGACCGATGCCCTCATTTTACCCACAAGTTTTAAAAAATCCACGAAAAGCATAAACCATAAAATTCACGGTAAAAATATTCCTCTACATAATTTTACCCATCCATGTGAAAATTGCGCTTAATGCAGTCGCGCTGTTTTTATGAAAAATTTAAAATTGAAGATGGATTTCTGATAACCTCTGATTTAAGGAGTTTTTTTTTTTATTGTTTGAAATTATGGGATTAACTGATAATTGTTCAAAGTTAGGGGGTTCCGAAAATATTGCCTTCAAGGACACTCGTTTGTTTTTTAAATCATATGACCAACAGAAAACAGTTCGATAAATGTCATTCTCAAATGAGGAACGCTTTGATCCTCCGGAAGTAGGCATTTTCATGTTTTTTTTTCAATCAAGGAATAAAATCAAAATGGTCTGGAAAAATAGGAACGGTTCTTCACCATATTTTTAGGAGATCTTAACAAAATAAATAAAGCCAAATGCCAAAATTAGTATAATTATGGATACTATCCCTAACATTATTTTCTTTCTTTATGTATTTTATTTAAAAACTTAACTTTCACGTAGTAAATTAAAATAGGAAAACAAAAGTAAATTGTTAAATAATAAGTTCTAAATACAACGTATAAATAAGAGCAGATTTTAGAAAGGGAAAATGAACAAAATTTTGATAGAATAAAACACGTAATTTTTGAAGGAAACAAAATACAAACCTTTTGATTTTTTTTTAATTTTTTGTTTTTGAAAGAAAACCGGAGATTTCTTTTCTTATGGGAGAAAGCCGGAGACTTTGATAAGAAGATAGTATAATAAATATAAATGTTAGTCATAACAAATCTTAAAAGTTAAAGATGTGTTTGGCAACTCCCCTGCTATACCAATTTGTTTAGTGTTACACGTTACCAGTTATATTCTTCATTTTTGGTTAGCTGTTTCGACTGAAAGGCTTCCTAGCTCGTGACCTCTCGTTCATTAACACAGCCGGCCCATCTAATTTCCAGGCCGTTGTTATCCGCGTCGATGCCGATTCGGTTGCAGTCTACCGCTGTGCCGTTGACGGGTACCAAGACACACCCTACGCACGCTATGGCCGTCAGTGCTATCGTCAGCGTGACATTTCCAGCACTGTTAATTTCATCTTTGGTGACGCTGCAGCTGTCTTGCTCAAGAATTGTTCGACAATGGTATATATCAAATCTTATATCAACAGTATTATTGAAATGGTTAGACTCGGACTTGGGTTAGTGTCTTTAGGCTAGAAAAGGCCCCAAGTCTAAGTCCGAGTCAAAAGGCGTCTTTTGTCGTAGCCTCGACCCTTTCCGTAAGGTCACTTATTTCTTCGACCCCATGAAAAACATCATCTATGTATTTTGCTTCAGATTGACTAGTCAAATGGTACACCAATCTTAGTCCACTATGAATCATACTGGGCAAAAGAGAGAGAATGAGTGTCAAATATATTGCCTCACTCATCTTTTCTTTTCTGTATCTCTCCCCTCCTTATCCGTTGTCCTTAAGACAATGGTTAGCAAAACTGATATAAAAAAAGCCATTCATAATTTGACTGAAAAATGAAAGGAGCAAATTAATTAATCCAATCTCAGAGGAATGTGGCGGTAAAAGATTTAATAGCCAAAGATTATATCTGCGTAACAGTTTCATTATCAATAAATCTCAGCTGATCAGTACAAAGGGAATTAAACTAAGGAAGCAAAGTAGCAATAGCAAGCGCAAGGCTGCTAATCTTAAGAGCATCATCGTCTTCTTTAGCCAGACTTCTGATTGATCTTATTCCAAGTGTCATTGCAAGTGTCGGCGTCATCCGCTGCAGCATTCAAATCGTTCCTGACCGCCCAAATATCAAAATGGCCGGACTTGAGAGCTTCAACGACTCCCTTGAGGCCATCAACGCCTAGCTAAAGGTTTCTTGACAGACATGAAGAGCTTGTTTGCTCAGGTTGGAGACGTTCTTGCCGTTCAACAGCTCCTCAGCCCTGGCATGATGGTGTGTGAAGTTGGTGTATGCTAAGTTTGTACGCTGCTATAATGCCAAGATCTGATTTGAAGAGGGGAAAAAAAAGAAGGAAATAAATGATAAATCCTTAGTTTAGAATACAATGTTCACATTTATTTACAAAAATATCTCTAGTTTATGCCAGGCCAACAACTAATGAAAGAGCCGTGTCAGTCGATGACATGATAAAGAGGTTTGTTTCTTTTATGTGTACATAAATATGAATATCGTTGTTTTTGTAATTAAATGTGACATCTAGGACTTAATTTTTTCTAAAAACTATCCTAGTGCATATCATGCAAAATTCATACATGCTGATTATTATAAATAAATGTCATTTTATGTTCCGTATCTATTATTTATTACATATTTATGCAGTAAAAGAAAAACACCATATATTTAAAACATAAATAATGGATTTTAAATATAATAATACTCATGCAAGATATACTATACCTACTAGACATATGTTAAGTTACAAACATGCTAACATCAATATCGAAATTTGTTAAATTTAGTCTACCAAGCTAGTTCAAGATGTGCCTTTGCCTATTTAAATTGCTAAACTAGGCTTAAAAAACTATACTTAGTCAAAATATACAATACTGAGTCCAATTATACACAGTTCAATTATATCGTCAGTAGATCCAATATGTTATGACAAGTTCGAATGAGTTTATGTGATATAAGGAGAAGAATATGTTATGCCTAGTAAAAACTATAGACCAAACATGTTAGACTTACTCCTAATTAATTTTTTTACTTACATGCCGAGTACATATACTTTAAAGCATAAAAATCCTCTTAAATAATATTCAGGCTTCAATGAATCGATCTGAACCGTTCGTTGCCACATCTACAAGGACACTAAGGGTTGTTTTCCTAATCATATTAGAAGTCTCATTGCAGATTATATATAGAGAATAAAAGAGAGAAAAGATCAAGAGTTTGGAGAATAGAAAAGCTAGGATTTTTCAAGAGATATTGATTTGAGCTTTTCTTCTCGGTGCTATTTATGATTTGAAGAGGACGTCCGTGCTACAATTCAAAGGGGATCTTTGCAGCAACATAGTCATCATCTACTGACGATCATCAATTGTTAGGGGTGAGTTTTTATCTTACTCTTTTCAATTGAATTTGATTTGTAAACCTAGAGATCAAGGTGAAGTGATATGACTGAAATTCTCAGTCTTAGGTAGGTTGAGTGTGAGAGTATCTGAGATATATATTGTGCTTTGCACATTTGTGAGATTGGGTAAGATCAAGTGCAACAGCTTCGGCCAACTTGGGAGTTCGGTACTTTCTTAGATAGTGGATCAACTTCATAAGGGTAAACTTCGTGGATGTAGGCATGTAAAATTGTGTGTTTGCGTTTGATTGATTTGCTTTGCTGTGTTCTTCCGCTAATTTATTTGCAAAAGTTTTTAAGAATAACTAGGTTTTTCACGCAACCCTATTCACCATCCCTCCCTCCCTCTTGGGTAGCCGAACTCGATTTCAATATGTTCAACATTATACCTCTACCAAAATAAATGTTCATCAAGCTTATCAGTATACCTTAAAATGACACTACCTCAATGATATCTTCACGCTCATCAGTACACCTCTGAACAATATCAACGCAAAATTACTCATTAGCTGATTCTACAAAGAATCATGCCAAATAGAGCCAGTCTTGGAATGTTCAACATTACACCGCTACCAAAAGAATCAGCCGTCAAGCTTATTAGTATACCTCTAATGATGTTACCTCGATGATATCTTCACACTCATCAGTACGCTTCTGAATGAGATCATCACAAAATGACTCATTAGCTGATTCTACGAAGAATTATGCCAAATAAAGTCAATCTTAGAATGTTCAACATTACACTTCTGAACGATGTATCTTGATGGTATCTTCATGCTCACAAGTATGCTTCTGAATGATATCACTGCAAAATGACTCTTCGACTGATTCTATGAAGAATCACACGAAATAGAGTTAATCTCGATATATTTTTCTTTGAGATCTCAAACAAATGAAATCATATTTATTTAATATCAAAATGAAACTTTGCTTAAGCACTACAGTTCTAGGTTAATATCCATTTAGAACTTGTCTAAACCTCACTCGACGAATGACATGAAAACTTTGCATTGAATGCTAATTGAGATTCAATATTATATTTGTAGAAATTGTTGATGGGATACTTTGAAGATGGTTGTGTACAATGGAAGAAGATGAAGCAAAGGAAGCAAATTACTCAAAACACCCATGGATGATAGGGTCCTTGCATTAAAACTTTCTATACTATAGCAAAGATGTGTCTGGTTTGATGAATGCAACTGTAATTATAAGTGTCAGTTGCTGCAACTAATATTCTATTTTGTTGGTTGTAGTTGCTTTGTTTAGTTTTACTATTTTTGGTTTGTCAGTTGTGTTGAATTTTATTGACGTCTACTGGGAGTTGGTTGCAATTGACGTTGCAACGTAAGCCCTTTTATGGTTCATAAAGATTGTATATGTAGACTTTTTTGCCCAAATTTGTCCTACAACTATAGGTCTTTTGTCAATTTTACTAGCAACATTGAGTTAGTTTTCGTTCTTTTTAAATTTTATGAATGTGTCCCACTCATAATCGAGTGACTCATAATCGAGCGTTGAGGGTTCGGTAGTATAGCAGTTTGCGCTAAGGAGTAAACATGAGGGATGGGGATACCTGGCTAGGTCCCAGTCAAAGCCCTTTTGACAAGTCTAAGGTTTATAAATAGAAGGATTTTATTGTAAATGCTATGGACTTGATATTGCAATTGATGTGTTAGTCAGATGCCTCTCTCCGGCTCGGAGATGGCCTTCATTTTGTTAAGGACTCATAGAGAGTTGTGTGTTTTTTGGATGCAAAGGGGATTTCTTCTTCGATTGAGATGTGACTGTGCAAACTAGGAGGTGATGTTGAAGGGTGTGATTAGTCATTATATTGTTGAGAGAGAGACTATGGCCCTCCCGGTGGTGATTTTTGCTCGGAACGTCAGACATGAAGAATCCGTTGAGAAATTTTATTAGGATTGTTGTGCCATGTAAGCGTTTACTAGAATAGCAAGACTTGACGTGGGATACTTCTGAGTGTAGGCTGAGTTTTTGGTCACATGTGTCAAAGACGTCAGACAGGAGGATATATACTATGATTTCAAACATTGTTTGTCTAAAATGAGATTATTGAAAATTTAAACCCCCTTTATTTTGGACGATTATTTGATAACCCTCCATGACTTTGAAAATATTAGAAAATCCTAGATAAGAAAGCCCCCATAAAATTCCCTAAAAGTGATGTTTTTAGGGGTTTTCCAATAAAATCTTGAAGTTAAGTAAAGGGGATTTCTAATAAAATCTTAAAATTAAAAAAGGTTTATGATAAACACACGGGATGGTTTTTTGATATTTCGAAAGTTATGAGACTTTTCTATGGTGATTGTCCAAAGTTAAGGGGGTTTTCTGATATTTTTCACAAGAAGGAGCTTTTACCCTCGATAAACCCTCCCCTTTCTAAACAGGAACAAACGCCAAATAATTTGTAAGGATGCGCATCTCGAAAAAGTTTATAGCTGACATCCTAGGATCATTTGATGAGCTGAGCTACAATGAAACTCGCAAAAGGGGCAAACTCTGGTTTTTTACCAATAGTAACCATCCCATGTTTCTTGCCGCCCTCGTGCACTTCATCGGGGTCAATACAAAGGCGATACCTCTGGCATTTCCTAAGTTGTGTCTCGCCGCTGCAAATCTACTCAAAGAAGGCATCCATACGCACTTTGCCGCAATCCCGGAAGCATACAAAATAGCTTTGAAGATAAAAGTTTCTTTAACTGCATTCAGATGTATAGATGATGATGTTTGTTCCAAACTCTATGAAACCATTGCTTTGATTTCATACATTGATTTTCCAACAAGTTGGCCTAGAAGCGTCGATGTGGTCTCATTCCGGCTATTTGCTGAGATGAATCGAACTGAAGAGCGTCGATACTAGTATATTAACTCACTACTTAAAATTGTCGTAGCCACGCTCTCAAAATTTAGGGACAGAAATGCTACTCAGATAGGGCTTCATCCAAAAATGATCAAAAGCCTACACACTCTTGAAGAGAATGTTCTTGCACTATTTAACAGAACAGACATTTGTTATATAACAAATAACTATACGAATGCTTCTTTATTTTCCTCACTGAAGCTGTGTTGTGAGGTAATCAACCTTCTCTTCCTTAAGCTTTCAAGCTTCATTCTGGAATATCTGAATGATGATGGGTTGTGAGGTCGATTCTTTTCCTACTTTAAAAGTAATTGCTCTCAGGAGAATATGGGAGAAGTTGAATTGTCGAGGGCGGAGATTATCAACAATGTCCATCTTGCTCTGGAGAACGATGAGTCGAGGTTTCTTCAACGCATTCGTAAAAACTATTTTACAGAAACTCTTTTTGCTTTATTGATGAGCGATAACCCTATAAGGGATGAGTTAACTATTTTAGCTATAAAACTTCTTTCATCTCTGAGTAGAAGCATGAATCATCACACGTTCTGAACTGTTACTCAATTGCAGAAGATCTGCAATAACTTAGTGTTTCCAACTTTGAAATTGGAGAATTTGAAAGTGGATGTCTTTTATATGAAGGATAAAAAACGAGATGATTTTCATAATATGTGGAGTGTAGTGTGTGCACTCCTTAAACGACTTTCCATCAATCACCAAGCAGAAGTGGAGTTAGTTTCTCTTATGATACAAGATATGTTGAACTCGTATGATGCAAACCCGAATGAGAGATAGAGTCAAAATGGGAAAGCTATTGATATAGTGATCTCTTTCGGGGACGAATTGATTAATATTATCGATTTCTTACAGGATACGATTGTCCCTATGCTCGAGGAAGATGTCAATGAATTCCCTATCCTCAAGACATGTGTTCTAAATTTTATTATTGTTTTTAGAGAGTGTATCCCTGAGGAGTTAGAAACTAAGTTACAGCAAGATATAAAGAAGTTGCGGAATGCAAAATCAAAAAGCGTTAAGTTTTGTGCTGCAATTTCTTTAAGGAATCTTTTGTTTGGGAAGAATGAAATGCAGACTACGGTCACTAACTCTTAAACCTGCTTTAAGATGTTAACGAACTATTTATTTGGATGTGTTGCCAATTGAGAGCACCTGAGAAATTTGCCACATTGCTTAGCCTTCAACCTTGTTAAAAAGTTCCTCTAGATTGAAGAAACAAAATATTTTATCCTGTCAAAGTTGATGTACTTAATGGCTACCTGAGAAATTTGCCACATTGCTTAGCCTTCAGCCTTGTTAAAAAGTTCCTCCAGAATGAAGAAACAAAATATTTTATCCTGTCAAAGTTGATGTACTTAATGGCTACATTGAGCACAGAGAAACCCACGTGCTCTCTATTTGGAATAAAAAAGAAATCATCAAATAGATATAATGCTTTGACAAGATGCTCATTTCTGCATTTAAACTTCTTCATATATGTTTTTAGTAGCATGACTAATTATGGAAAATGTATCAATTTTTAATTGTCATGAACGAGGAGCTGCTGACATCGCGGCATATATCCTTATGGTGTGGGTTGCTGACTTAGACCCTGGGCTAATATTTGGATTACATAAGGATATAAGCGGAGGATCTTTCCTTCCACAATAGATTCAAATACAGGAAAAATCCTATCATCAAAATCTTTGGCCAGCGAATGATATCTCTAAAAAAATATATGAAAATGTTGCCGCTATGGTCTCAAATAAACGATGGGTGAATACTCGGTTATGTGACTCCCTGCTCACCCCTAAAAGTACTTGTTGGATCATATCTAAATAGGGAATCAAGGACACCTTGCTTATAGAAGAAGCATTCAGAAGTTTTGTGATGCCATTCAATATACCTATTTCCTGTTGTCCTGACAACACATCCAGATAAACAGTTCGTTAACATCTTAAAGCATGTGTAAGAGTTACTGATCGTAGTCTGCATTTCATTCTTCCCAAATAAAAGATTACTCAAAGAAATTGCAGCACAAAACTTAACTCTTTTTGATTTTGCATTCCGCAACTTCTTTATATATTGCTGTAACTTAGTTTCTAACTCCTCAGAGATATACTCTCTAAAAACAATAACAAACTTTAGAACGCATGTCTTGAGAATAGGAAATTCGTTGACATCTTCCTCAAGCACAGGGACAATCGTATCCTGTAAGAAATCAATAATATTAATCAATTCGTCCCCGAAAGAGATCACTATATCAATAGCTTTCCTCTTTTGACTCCATCTCTCATTCGGGTTTGCATCATACGAGGTCAACATATCCTGTATCATAAAAGAAACTAACTCTACTTCTGCTTGGTAATTGATAGAAAGTCGTTTAAGGAGTGCACACACTACACTCCACATATTACGAACATCATCTCCCTTTTTATCCTTCATATAAAAGACATCCACTTTCAAATTCTCCAACTTTAAAGTTGAAAACACTAAGTTATTGCAGATCTTCTGCAATTGAGTAACAGTCCAGAACGTGTGATGATTCATGCTTCTGCTCAGAGATAAAAGAAGTTTTATAGCTGAAATAGTTAACTCATCCCTTACAGGGTTATCGCTCATCAACAAAACAAAAAGAGTTTCCGCAAAATAATTTTTACGAATGCATTGAAGAAACCTCGACTCATCGTTCTCCAGAGCAAGATGGACATTATTGATAATCTCCGCCCTCAACAATTCAACTTCTCCCATATTCTCCTGAGAGCAATTACTTTTAAAGTAGGAAAAGAATCGACCCTACAACCCATCATCATCCATATATTCCAGAATGAAGCTTGGAAGCTTAAGGAAGAGAAGGTTGATTACCTCACAACACAGCCTCAGTGAGGAAAATAAAGAAGCATTCGTATAGTTATTTGTTATATAACAAATGTCTGTTCTGTTAAATAGTGCAAGAACATTCCCTCTAAGAAATTGCAGGCTTTTGATCATTTCTGGATGAAGCTCTATCTGAGTAGCATTTCTATCTCTAAATTTTGAGAGCGTGGATACGGAAATTTTGAGTAGTGAGTGAAAATACCAATATCAGTGCTCCTCGGTTCAACTCATCTTAGCAAGTAGCTAGAATAAAACCACCTCGATGCTTCTTGGCTAACTTGTTGGGACATCAATGCATGAAATCAAAGCAATGGTTTCACCGAGTTTGGAACGAACATCATCATCTATACATCTGAATACAGTTAAAGAAACTTTTACCTTCAAAGCCATTTTGTGTACTTCCGGGAGTGTAGCATAGTGGGTATGGATGCCTTCTTTGAGTAGATTTGTGGCGGTGGGCACAGCTTAGGGAATGTCAGAGGGATCGCCGTTGTAGTGACCCCGATGAAGTGCACAAGGGCGGCAAGAAACACTGGATGGTCACTATTGTTAAAGCCTTTTTGCAAGTTCATCGTACCTCAGATTATCGAATGATCCTAGGATGTCATCTATAAACTTTTCAAAGATGCGCATCCTTATAAATTTTCAAGGGTTTATCTGGGGTTTGCCGCCGTTTAGAAAGGGGAGAGTTTATCGAGGGTAGAAGCTCCTTCTTGTGGAAGATATCAGAAAACCCCCTTAACTTTGGACAATCACCATATAAAAGTCTCATAACTTTCAAAATATTAAAAAAACATTGCTTGTCTTTATCATAAACCTTTTTAATTTTATGATTATATTAAAAAACCCCTTTACTTAACTTTAAGATTTTATTAGAAAACCCCTAAAACATCACTTTTAGGGAACTCTATGGGGCTTTCTTTTCTACGGATTTTCTGATATTTTCAAAGTCATGGAGGGTTATCAAATAATCGTCCAAAATAAAGGGGGTTTAAATTTTCAATAATCTCATTGTAGACTCACAATATTTGAAATCATAGTATATATCCTCCTGTCAGACTTCTTTGACACCTGCGACCAAAAACTCAGCCTACACTCAGAAGTGTCCCACACCAAGTCTTGTTATTCTAGTAAACGCTTACATGGCACAACAATCCTAATAAATTTTCGCAATGGATTCTTCACGTCTAACGTTTCGAGCAAAAATCACCACCGGGAGGGCCATAGTCGACCTAAGAACTTAGTTGGAACAAAATTAACAAGATATGATAATAGTTAACCTGATGGAGAAGATGACCCGCAATAGAAACGATTGGGAAAAATAGGATTCATGTCGCCAACCCAAATTTGGGAATTGGGATAATGCTTTGCACCACTCCTAAATGAGTTTGATAATTTTGAAATAATATTCATCAATAGAGAGCATCAGGCTGAAAGCTTGGAAAGGTTGTAAATACTTGAGAAGCAGAATTTGTGTTAGATGTGGTTTCAAGTGGGGACACGGGGGCTATTTATAGGAAAATGAAAGATATAGGGGCTATTTATAGGAAAATGAAAGAAAAACTATAAAAGCAAAAAATTACAAACCCCTTTCATTTTATTCTCCCAATAACCAACAGACTGTTGGGAATTAGATGAAAGAAAAAGTGTAAAAGAAAAATTACAAACCCCTTTAATTTTATTCTCCCAACAGCCAATAGACCGTCAGGAACTAGATGTTGCGCCAAAAGCTAGTTCAATTGTGGGAGGGGGAGTTGCCCTGGCTGGTTCCAATCCGGGTTCCAGGTTGGGCCGGGGCAGACCCACAGCCAGACCAGTATGTCGACCTACGAAGACAAAAACTGGATGGGACTTGGACAACAAACTGGGCAGTTCGGCCGGATAGAGAGCTGAACCTGCCCAGTTGCCACCCTTGTCATAAATGCTGCTAGCAGAAAGTACTGCCAATACTTGCAAGACATAAATGGTACACACACCATCTTACAAGAATTAGTATATTTAACAGACAGACCCTTAAGTTTAAATTTCTAGATATATTCACTATGAATGAACAGGAAGAAATAAAACCTGAAGCTAATGATTGGTGGTCCTGGCCTGTCATCTGGCGTCGGAATTCAAATTTGTAACTGCAAACGAAAATATCCATTATTTGCTCAAATATTCAATGCAAAAATTTTAAATAAATAAACTAAAAGGAAAAAAAACTGAAACATGAATTATAGCTGAAGTAAATATATTCCAGGTAAAGAAGGAATAATACTCCGGATCGTTGATGATTTCATCCACATGACCCATTCGGTCCAATGCCTGTATAGTCATAGACAGATAAAAAATATATATTAATAGGCCGTGTATTGCTAAACGCAAACAGAAATATGACCTCGGACTCTAATTGGAAATCATTCACCAACCCCACATTTTAATTATAAAAATCAAAGAAAGTTTTGCACTTTTCATCTTGAAATGGTCTGAATACTCCACAACTACTCAATATCAGCACACTAAGTCAACCGCCGATGCTCCCTCTTCAAACTTAAAGTACAAATCACCTTGATTCTTGAGTGGACAAGTGATGCCCTTTTCCGTATCTGAATTTATCAATGAAAGCCTGCACAAAACAGAAAGAATCAGACAGTTCACAGTTTTTGTCAGTGAAAATCAAGCCAGTGGAAGTAATTAACACTGTAAAACAATTGTATTATCTGCTGTGTTTCAATCTAACATGTAACTATGTAATCAAAGAATGTTGATACCACTCTGCAGTTGACTTCGGTTACATAGCTGTATTTTGGCAATACCAACACTCAGAATTTGTTTTCTACTTTTCTTGATATATACAAAAATACTAGTGGTAACTTTGGGTTTTGACAATATCCACTTGTCCTGATTTATATCGCCCTCTGCATGCAGCAGAACTACGGTTACATAGCTGTATTTTGGCAAGACCAACACTCAATATTTGTTCTCTACTTTTCTTGATGCATATAAAAATGCAAATAGTAACTTTGGGTTTTGGCAATATCCACTTCGGTCCTGATTTAGATCACCCTCTGCACGCAGCAGACGTGCACGTATGTGCTATCAGTATAGATAAATATATCTATAATGCATGTATGCAATATGTGTGCATACGTATGATGTATGAAAGAAAGAGGAGCAAAATGAAGGGCACATCCATTTAGAGTTTAGACCTATAGCAAAAATGATTGTAGAATTGAAATGGCATTTTTCTCTTCTGCCATATTTGGGCAATGGGTAAGAATTATGATCAAAACAGTATAAAAAATAAGTCTGACAAATTTAACCCTGACAAATTTAACCCAGGGGAAAATGATCCAAGATGTGAGATTAGAATAAACCCTGGTTCCAGATATTTTAACTTGTATTGACAAAAACTTGTTCGGACACACAAACCCAAGTTAAAGTCTCTTAACCCACTTACCTTAGCTCGTTACTACCAGGGTATTAGAGGACAGCATGGTCATCATGTCCTTCCTACGGTGACTTTTCTAACTTTTCTTCACTAAAGATAATATGGTGAAGAATTGCGAGTCAAATGCAAAATTACAAACATAAGTGGCAAGAAACCGTGCCTTGGACAACAATGGTTGCAACTATATTACAAAAACTGTTACAACACCACGCCAATGCACTTGAAAACAATTGATATCCTGACCTGCATGTGTGCTCTAGCCTTTTCACTTGTCTCCAATGCCTTTTGTTGATTCCTGAGTTGTTCTACATGTGTCCTCTCAAATGTATCATAGTCCCCCTTATAAGCAGTTAGCTTTTGTCCATGTAAATGGAGGATGTCAGTAACTACCTGAAA
>JBAKGM010000326.1:39113746-39138727 GCA_037177215.1 Asparagus racemosus
CACGAGCAAGATCTAGATCTTCTCGTATAGATGCAAGATCGGCTCTCTCTCTCTCTCTCTCTCTCTCTCTCTCTCTCTCTCTCTCTCCAAATTTAAGATCTAACAGAGCCCCAAAAATCTCTAGCCTGGCCCAAAATCGAAGAGTCCCCCTACAATGGGTGTAGGGGGGTATTTATAGGCTTAGGGGAGCATAACTGCTGCAAAGAACACAAGTCATGACGAGCTGATTGATGTAGTGGGCGCGACAGTTTCGACTGTCGCGCACCAAACTGTCGCGGAGGTCGTGCGACAGTTATGACTATCTCGGCCAAAGGGCACCAAACTGTCTTGTAGTGGGCGAGACAGTTTATAGTGTCGCGCACCAAACTATCGCGTATGAGGGGTTGGGCCCCTTATTGTAACTGCTTCTCCCCGCTTTTAAGGCACGTTTAAGGCGCGTTTAATGCCCCATTTATGCGCTTAGTGGGCGTTTTTTGAGGGTGTAACTACCCATCAATGTAGCTGAACGTTTTCACATTTTGGAAAAGTCAAATGGGCCCCATAAATAGCTATAAGACACCTGAGAAAATCCTCCAGTCAGCTTTGACCGTCTCACAGCAAAACTGTCTCGCAAGTTATGAGACAGTCTAACTGTCTCGCAAGATGCGAGACAGTTTTGGCTGTCTCGCCGGCTGCGAGACAGTGTTGACTGTCTCGCAAGCTGCGAGATAGTTTTGACTATCTCAATTATTTTGGCCATAACTCCCTTGCCCAATCTCAAAATGAAGTGATTCAAGATGCGTTGGAAAGCTGATGAGGAGAGCTACAACTTTTATCTTTTGAGCTTCTTCAGATTCAAATTGCATCATTGCCAAAAGCTGTAAGATATTTAGTGTCTCGGCCATGGCGAGACACAAAAGGTGTCTGGGGCGTATATTCTTCAGTTTGATCCTTGTGGTTGGCCTCCTGGGGTTTTGATGATGTCGTTCATAACAAGTGTCGTGATTACATCGTCAATGGCTTTCTGTAAGTCTAAAAAAATCTTTCAGGGCACTGTCCCGGACCCGCAAGGGGGCCGTTGCCCCCTTGACCCCCCGCCCGCTAACTGGTTAGTGAGACCGCCGAAAACTTTGGGTGTCAATGGTCGTGGGGCATCAATGATTCACCATTGCATTTGTCAGATGGGTCGTCGATCGTCAACTCCCCTTCATAATTCAAGTTCAGGGTCTTATAGGCAATTTTTAACGCCTATAATATTTAACAAGAACCAGTTATAATTAACAGGTACGCAGTACAATGTTTCAATTTTGAATGTGACTTATTTGTCTTCTTTTGCTTAAAGATGAGTAAAATCTCCTTGTAGAATCATCTTTGTACGAGAAATAGTTAACATGTACTGGTTAAAGTTAACAGCTAGTGGATATAGTTAACATGTGGGTATAGTTAACAAGTAAAGTGTATAGTTAACAGGTATTGGTTAAAGTTAATAGCTAATTACTAGAGTTAACAGATAATAACTAAAGTTAACAAGCATCGAATGTAGTTAACATGTATGGGTTACGATGACCCAAAATATAGCAAATGAGGTCAATGGACAGTCATCTCAATTGAGTTCTACTTCAATTTAGTTTCATTTGTATAGATATAAATAATTTCATGATTTTCATAATGAGATTACAAAGTTCTGATTTTGGATGCACAATTGTGTTCAATTAGACAATCCATTCTTAATTTTAGCCAAATAAAGACGAGAGAAATAACTTTAAAGTAAAAATATAAACTATATGCAATACTTGCAAATTTTAGCCTATACTTGTTAACTCTAACAAGTACATGTTAACTATATTATGTATCTGTTAACTTTAACCAGTATTTATTAACTATACTAAGTACATGTTAACTTTAGCCATAACCTGTAACTATATCTAGTATCTGTTAACTTTAGCCAATACGTGTCAACTATATCCAATATTAATTAATATGTATTGGCTAAAGTTAACAGGTAGTGGATATAATTGACAGGTATTAGCTAAATAGGCAATATAGTTAATAGATACTGGCTAAAGCTAAAATGTAATAGATAAAGTTAACATGTACTGAATATAGTTAACGACCAATAAGTATACTTATCATACAATGCTTAAACTTAATAGCCAATTTTCAAAATTAACATTTGTTGTACAAACTTAACGGTTATACTATAAACTTAACATACAATGAGTAAAGTTAATATCAACTAGGTAAAATTCACAACTAATTTTTCATAGTTTACAATCAACGCATACAATTTTAAGTTTTTGTAGTTTTGATGTTTACATACACATAACTACACGACGATATGTCTATTATATTTTCTTTGTACATGATCTGTTATTATTACATTCTCTCTCTCGATCCACAATCACTCTCTCTATATTATACTCCTTTACCCTTGAGCTTCGGCCATGGCCACCAACTCTTAGCAAAACACAAATTTTAAACAAGTGCAAAAGGATCATCATTTTATTCTTAAAACTCAAGCAAAAAAGAGAAATATCAAATAAACTCATGCTCCCATGATGAAGGAAAGGACCAAAGAACAAATAATACCAAAAATAAAAGTTAGAATTGTTAATTCTCGCCCCCTCAAATTACAAATATGGTTAATAAACTCATGAACTCTACAGTACTAACTTCCAAATCCTTGACATGAACTAGCTTGAATGCTAAATTTTATTTCTTCACAAGCTCCTTCCCAAACACTTTAATCAAATCCATGCCTAAATCCTCAATCAAATCCATACAAAAATTCAAAGCATTCTCCCTCTACTGCTCCATGCTTCAAACCCAACCTAAAGCTAAATCCAAACCCGATCCAATAGCTTCTCCTCAAAGCCTACTCTTCCTCCTTCTCCTCACTCTTTTCCAACAAACTTATTCTCTCTCAACGGACTTCACTTCCCTTATCGCCGACACTACTTACAACAAGGGTGCCAAGGAGATGTTGATGTTACGGTTTAGGAAGGGGAAGGAGGACGGGAAGGAGGAGGAGGAGGAGCAGCGTTGGCACGGGCGATGGAGCTATGGGAGGAGGACGTGCTTTTTGATAATGGAGAGAGTAGGAGGATAGGAGGAGAGGAGGAGAGGAGAAGAGGAAGGAGGAGCATCCATGAAGTGGGTTAGGAGAGAGAGGAGAGGAGGAGATGACTTTGATGATGGAGAGAGTAGAAGGAGAGGAGAAGAGGAAAGATGAGCATCCGTGAAGTGGGTATCCATGAAGTGGGTTAGGAGAAAGAGAAGGAGAGGAGGAGATGACTTTGATGACGGAGAGAATAGGAGAGGAGGGGAGGAAGGATGAGCATCCGTGAAGTGGGTTAGAAGAGAGAGGAGAGGAGGAGATGAGAGAGGAGCAGCCATGAAGTGGGTTAGGAGAGAAAGGAGAAGAGGAGGGGGGAGCTGATGAGATTTTTAGTGGGTAGAGAGGGTAAAATTAAAAACTAGGGCAAAATACAATATTTGTGGCCAATACACATTAGAAATAATACGGAGGGTTGGGGCACATCAAGTTTTCGTTTTTGGGGTATTGACACAACTTTTCATTGTTTTAATTTGTCATGACTTGTTTTTTGTTTTTTGAGGAATTTTATTTGGCCATTTCCAGTGTGAAAGTAAATCTAACTAAATAGATTTTTTTTTCCGATATTGTTTTGGAAAATTTTGTTGTTAGACATTTTTCTTTTCTGGCTAAAAAGGCCAATTTAGTTCCTGTACTAAAGCTTTAAAGGTTAACTGTTAATTTTTTATTTATGACCATATTACTCTTGATGACAATAGTAAAATATTGTTTATATTAGACTTCATACGCTGGAGAGGCATCAGAAGAGATTATAAATGTACCAATATAATAATCAACATAAAAAAAAAAAATAAATCAAACATGCAATGAAAACTGAGTAGCATTCTAAAAGAGCAGTCTTATCTTATTGAAGATTTTGAAAAATGGAAAATAATTTGTTTAAATAAATTACGTATGACCAATTGTTTGAAGCTTATTATTTTTCCCGCAGTTGAAACTAAGAGTAGTTAATTTTGTTATAAACAAAGAATTCGCAATCAGAACTTCATGTGCACAAAGTTGAAAGTAAATTTCAAATTGAATGAATTTTCAGCTGTACATTATTACGCGATGAACCTCATTTAGATATAATGTGCATGATGCCTCAAAATGAGTCAACGGACCAAAAAAATAAAAAATAAAAAATAAAAAATAAAAAATGCTAAAGCGGAATGAGAACAGAGGAAATACCAATTCCAGATTGAAACAGGGACGATTTCTGCCTCTCGCGTCTAACAGCACTAAACAATATTTAATTGTTTTTCTTTTTCTTTCTTTCTTTCTTTCTTTTCTTGGAACGAATTCGATATAGGGTAGAATTGTCCTTTTAATTTATATTTAATAGAATTTTCTACAAAGAATTAAAATAGGACTAAGTTTATATTAAGCAGAATAAAGCTTTGACGAGAGGAAAATTAGACGAACTAGAATAAAGCTTGAAAATAAAAAATTGCATGAAATCGCATGAAAATAATAAACCTTTGAGGTACCAAGCTAAATTTAAATGTTTATGCTGTTTAAGCTTGTGTACACGATGCATTAATTTGCAAGCCTAATAAATTATATAGTAGACCGCCATTAGATTAAGTGTCTTTGCATATATGCGTTGCTGTTGTCAACTAAAAATTTCTAAGAACCTGAAATCTTGGCCACGTCCAATTTCTAAATTCCTAATTCACGCTAGTTGCAAAAAAAGAGAGCTTGTTCCTCAAACTTGCAACCCTGAGTTTGAGTGAGTCCTCCTTTAATGCGCTTACGCATTATTTGACGAAACCTTAGTGAAGAGGGTGAAGTATATTCTTGCCTTTGTCTCACCCGCAAATACCTAAGATTTGAATCTCTCTCCTTAATTTCCCTTTACATCATAGCTTCTATTGAATCATCACACTGCCACTGCGCACACTTTTTATACTCGCTGCTAGTTTTATCAGCCCAATGGAAAGTTCTCATTCATTGAGGACTGCTGGGTCTTTATTCATGAATTCGATCGTGTTAATGATCTTCACAAAATTCCTTAGGAATTGGTTCGCCAAATTTCTGTAATCTTTCTATTATTTATTTGATGATAGAACAATTTACACTTTTCTTTCTTAAGAAAAGGCCGTGACGCACTCCCATTATTTCGTCAATAATAATTGGGTAAATTGCGAACAGACCCAGTAGTATCACCTAACTGCAAAGAGAATTATTGTAGTTCTACTTGTTGAGAATAGATCATTAGAATGAATTTATTTTGACTCTTAAAATCGTATAATATGTTTGAGGAGGTGCATAGATCCTCCATAGTTTTATTGGTGAGAATAGACACCAAATTGCTAATTTTCTATAACTTTTGAAAGAGTTAAAAAAAAAAGTTTACTAAGGAAGTGTATTCGCACTTGGGCCAGTACTACAGGGGGACTATTCGCAACAAGTAGAATTACAATAGGTCTATTCACAATAAAAAGAGTTTTAGTGTCTCTTTACAATTGGCTGATACTATAGGGGGTCTATATGCAATTAACCCATAATAGTTTAATGAAAAATCTTCCGAAACTACAAAAATATGCCAAGGCAATAAAAAGGGGGAACAACAAAATTAAACAAATGATTAGACAAAAATAAATTTATTTCCATCTTTTGGTGTGAAGTTTTGGTAACAACTTACACTTTCACATTTCATAAAAAATGTGGTCTTCCGGGGACTCTGAGGAAATAAAAATACGAGCCACTTTAGAGATGGAAAAGTCCATAGTGTATATATTAAGTATCAGAGCCCATTATGGCCCATGCCGTACCAACAAGCTGAAGGCTAGTGCGCTTAAAATTTGTGCAACTATAGGCATGGTCACTGGTTAGAGTTGAAATTAATTTGCAGTATCATCTTGTTTCAACTTTCAACCCCAGAACACAATCAGCATTGATTCTTCTATTTTGAGGTCTTTTTTCTTTCACAATTAATATTTTATTCAACTAAGCACGTATGATAGAATTTGGACGTGGTAGAAAGATGGGAACAAGCATGAGATTCCACGACTCCTATTGTTATAATATGGATTGATTTCTTTCCATGAGGATGGAAGATCTTCTAGCACCGTCTAGATAGAAAGTGTAAGTTTGATATCTGTAAGTTTATCATTCTAAGATGGGTTGGTGTTGTAACTAAAGCTGGATTGGAAGACCCATAAAACTAGGTCATGATTGAGACTAATTCAGTTTTGAGTCTATTTTTTATTGACAAGAATTGGGTCATCTCTAAGCTAGTTTTATCTAAGCAAAAAATGAGGCCTAAAACTAATTATTTTTTTATTCACCCCTCCATTGGATAAGAAATAACTGGTTTACCTCATACTACGTCCGGATCAATCCTAGCCCAGTTTTAATGTATTTGCCAAACAAGTCCTAAAGCCCAGTTTTAATGTATTTGCCAAACAAGTCCTAAAGGATTAGAACTTGTCAAACAATGATATTGTTGATGTACATGATATGATTGCAAGTCATGGAAAGGAGGTCTATGTTGAGGCGGAGGATTAATATTTGCGTGGTGGGAAGTTTAATAGGCAAAATATGAACCATTTATGTCATGTCAGTGAAATCTCTTATGGCAATTGACAGAAAACGTTAGAAGTAATTAGCAATCCAATTATTTTTTTAATTACATGGTTGGTCGTCCAAGCAATTAAAACATAAAGATCCAATTCACCCTGTGTTATTGGATTATTTCAATTTTATGCCTTATCTTAGTTTAGCTGAGACTACTTTTGTGCTTGTGATGATACTTGCAAGTCGCAAGTGTTTTGATTGTTTGCTCAAATTCTTATGACTGAAATGCAGCCTGTTTGTGAAGTTTCAGGGTGTTTAGCAACTTTCTAAAACTGAGTCAGATTTGAACATGGTCTAATTTTAAATTGTTTTGTTGACTACTTAAAAACTAGCCGATAAGTGAACCAATTTATTTTACTTCATTTTTAGGCCTCTAAACTGGTTTTGTGGGCCAAGGAAGAATTGGTCCACAACTAAACTAATTTTTTCCAAAACAAATTTAAGGAACAAACTTGACCTAACTTTAGTGAGTTGCCAAACATAATCATTAGTATCTTGGCTAGCAAACAAGGTGACTTGGTTTTGATCTAGTTTTAAAGAGTCAAGGTTGCAT
Organism: Asparagus racemosus; assembly: GCA_037177215.1. Classification (NCBI taxonomy): domain Eukaryota; kingdom Viridiplantae; phylum Streptophyta; class Magnoliopsida; order Asparagales; family Asparagaceae; genus Asparagus; species Asparagus racemosus. The sequence goes on from JBAKGM010000326.1 coordinate 39,120,955, forward strand.
TTTTTTTTTTTTTTTTTTTTTGTTTCCTACAAGGTATTCCCACAACTTATTATGGATGAGACTAATTCTCACTCGCATTTCATAGCTAACGTTAGCCTGAGGGTTTTTTTACCTACTGGGGGTTTTCGAACACGGGACTAACCCGCTATGGTTTGTCCCCTAACAGAAGCACAGCAGAACCTTACACCATTGCGCCAACCTTGTAGGTTATCAAGGTTGCAAGTTGCTAGTATGTTTTGAAATCAGCAGATTTACTTTTGTAAGTGACAAAAAAAAAAAAGAAAAGAAAAGAAAAGAAAAGAAAAATAAAAATAAAAAGATAGGTTTTGTTCTTAATTGTTGATACTTAACATCAAATGACCAAGACAATTTCTGTTTTGTCAACATAATACCATTTTCTAGATTCTGTGGCAGCTACTTCGTAGTTATCAATTAAATCATCATTTTCCAATTTCATTCAAATTCGGGCCCCTCACTTCTGATAAATATACACCAGAGAGATTAGATCACGTACCTTAAACCAAATATTTAATCTGTTGTCAAATTAATACCCAATAGGCCGACGTGAGAATAACCATCAATGAAAACTTTCTCCGTACGAGTTGCTGTGCGCAAAAGAATGGATGCAACTTATTTTAGTCTGATTATTAGAAAAATTTGTACAGTGCTGCTGTTTGGCAAATGATTAAGAAAGAAGGGGGGTAACAAGCTCATTTGTTATTATGAAGGGTTAAATTTTTAATCTATTAAGTCAATTTATTTTAATCATTTTGATCATTTTATTTTAATTATTTTGGTCATTTTTTGTATTTAGGAATAAAAAGATTATGATCATTTTCTTTATAAATAAAATGGTTATCTCTTAATCCATCTAATATATAGATTTGTAAACTCTTTATTTTGAGGGGTTAACTCTTCTAACCCCTCTAGAAAGGTTTGTAAAGCCTTCAACTATTTTTTATTTTTGGCAAATTATGATGGATTAACTCACTTTACACTTTGTACATTTTTTTGGTGTTTGGCAATGCTAAAGAGGGGTTAACTCTCCTTAACTTCTTACTTAACCATTTGCTGGACGCGGCCTTGTGTAATATGGTTATCCAAAAGGTTTACTTTATAAATTAACCTTTTCAGAGCTTAAAATTTTAATTCTGAATATTTTTTTGGTGTGATTATATTTTATAAATTCAAGTTAAGGCGTTTTAGATTTTTGCTAGAAAATGCTTGTTAAAAATAAAAATAAAAATAAACTAGGTATACCATCTCTGTATTTTGGCTAGAAAAAGGAGAAAGTATCATGTGGATCCAATCGATGATATTAAATGTGCACTAAATGCATGTTAACCCTTGGATCTTTAGACTTCATGATTTGTGCATAGATCTAAGGATTGATATCCCTTTTTTGACATATTAAATGCCATGGATCACTAGACTCTGTGAATACTTTTTCTCCAGAATAATGCTTGCACAAGGTCATTATGAGGGGAACGTATCAAATGATCCAATACTAATATCATCATATCAACTAGATGCTTTCTCCATTATATTTCATATATTTGTCTTTTTGGGATAAAATATAAGTCTTCATCACATTTATTTTGCGTTAAATTATGTGGCCGACAATGTGAACGCGGGGCTCTTAATTTATTTATTTTGTTGTTATTTTATTTAGTTTTGGTAGAATGAGACGAGAAAAATGGCTGCTTTAGGCGAATGCTTAAGTTCACGTTACAACTTCACTAGTTTCTGAATTTTGAGCTAGTTACAATTCTAGATTCTAGAGCAAGTGCTAGTAACGTGAAATCTATTTCTATATGCAGTCAATCACCGTCTACGTTCATAGTCATGGTCCCATGCGTAAGAAAATAGGGTTTTCCCCCTCTCATGAAATAACTTATAGCTTTGGAACTTAGTATAGTATTTGCCTCAAATGAATGTCACCTTCCCGGTGCTCCCATTTATTATAGTGATTTCCTAAGAGAGATTTTGCAAGTTGGGGGGAAAAACGGTTGTGACTTGAGGTTTTTTTTATTTTACTTTTATTTACTTCTTTAGTTTTCATGTAAAAACAGTGATGAATTAGCATTAAAAAAAAAAGAAACAGAGCAATGTGCCTTGTTCAATTCAAGATAAGCAATAAATTAATGTAAACAAGGTATTAACTAGTTCACACACACGAATAGGGAGGGGATCAATTGTCGTCACATATTATTAATTTGGATTATAGATGGTTGATACTCTGTTTCATCAACTCTAGCAAACCCAAGGTTACAAGAAACAGTTACAAAAAGTGTATCTATCGCTCATTGCGGTTGGGGAGCCTTAATGATTTTAGTGAAGGCATAAATTAAACTTTGTACAAATTTTAATTCATTGTAATCAAAAAATTTCCTACCACTACGAGTGATACAAAATATGAAAGGCCATCATCTGGCATTTCACATAAGTTGTTAGAAGCTCCCTTTCTGCAATTAGTTTTTGCTATTATATAAAAAAATATTGTTGTTGGGTTGTTATCTAATGAAATCATACATACATCGATTAATCAGACTTTAATTTGAGACCCGAATTCGTAGTCTATTTAAATAATTATTCAAAGGCAAAAAAATTAGTTGGAAGATCTCTGAATATTGCAATCGACAGCAAGTTGATGTAGGGACACGTGGATTCAAATCATACAAACAATCAGAAACTTCATGGCAATGGTCTGCAGTAATAAATACCCTGTTTCTCATGCTCATGTGTTTGTATCTGACCACATTAATTGATGGAGATTTTCACTTGCTTTATTCAATAGAAAGTTTTAAAAAGATGACGGAGTGTTATTAAAATAAAGAAGGAGACAAAATTTCTGAAGCGTGAAATACTGTTCTTAAAGAAATATTTGCCCCACTTTATAATTCAAAGTTGCTTCAGATTAATACAAATTTTCTTTTTCGGGATATAATAGAAAATTAAAAATTCTAGCAAGAAAATGTAGAATTTTACATGAATTCTCCATAAAACAAGTTTGTAGTATTGCAGATTTTTTGAGAGAAAAGTTTTAAGAAAGAAGTAAGTGCTGAAGTCTAAAATCATAGATTATTTATAGTTTTGAAAAAGTGTCTCCAAGAGTCATAAACTTTCAAAACACCTCTTGGAAAAAACATTCATTTACCAACAATAAAAAACAACCATTTTTAACAATCTACTTCTAACAGCCACTTGTCTGTTAATATTTTGATAAATTCACAATTTTAAAATAATAATAAAAGTTATAATTAGTATATTTAAAAATATATATAGTAAATAATTAGAATATTTGAGCGGCAAAGTGCTAAGCGAGTCTAAAAAGGGCGCATTATTCGCGCAACCCGCACGCGGGTTTAAAAGTCTTTGCTTTGACCCATTTTTCAAAGCCTAATAATCATTAAATATTTTTAAACCTCTAAAAGAACGGTCAAATATCCGATGTAGGACTATCATATTTTTACAAACAAATACTAACATGGAGTTATTGTAAATGATTATTTAAACAAGTAATCAAAAGTTATAATCTTGAATAGTTTCTCTTAATTGCCCACATAAGATTTTTTTGTTCTTTTAAATTTTTTTCTTGTTCTTTATTAGTTCGTTCTTAAATTTGGATTCCCCTCTTATCTAACTGCAATTTTATTTAAAAAAAACTTCATGAGTCGAATTTGTGGGCTTTAACAATTATGAGATCTAGCACTGGGACAAAATGATGAACACTATGATAACCATACTCTTCACTAAATATAAATTTTATCAGAACACTTTTATATGAGTATAAATTTTATTAGAACATCCGCACGCAAATAGGACTTTCTAAGCCAATCATGGAAGAATAGGAGGCAATTTGCAAATTTGACTGTTCTCTTTCTTATTCAAACCACCTACTCTTACAAATGATGTTATAATAAAATTTGTATTCTCTTATTCACCAAAAAATAAATTATAGAGCAGATTTTTTTTTTCATGAGCCAAAATTTGACAAGTCTTTTACCATAATTCTATGAAATTTGACTTGCAGCGGATAAAGACCAGGTGTACTTCGGGAACTAAAACCATTCATCCATTTATAAGTATCAAAACCATTCATAGTTAGTACAATTCAGTAATCTTTCAAATCCTCGTTTGTAAATTTTGGACATTCAAAACGCATCACATTCAATAAAAAATAGTGGAGCTAATATCAAAAGTATGGTACCGTGCATGAAAAATAAAGGGTTGAGATATGCCTTTATAAAGAAATTAAAGATCTCATTCTGAATTTCTTCGTGTAGACTTATCGAATTTCGATTTCTTTACCCTAAAATAGTTTCATTAAACTGTACAGAAAAAATGCTATTCGATATATTCTTGTTTGAGTTATGGTGAATATATAAGGAATTGTATAAGATGATATCATAAAGATGGAAGTTCAAATCCCACTTTTTAAGTACTTAAAAGTGTTTTTTTTTCTAGAAACCACCTTTAAATAAGGTGATCGTATGAAAATCATCTTCAAAGTTCAAATATATAGAAACCATCTTTAAAGAGTGTTTTGTTTACAATCAACCATCCTGATCTATTTTCTAATGAATTATCAACTAAAATTCTGAAAATATCTTTAAAGACACATGTCTCAAGCATTAGGTTTCGTTAAGAAGGCATGACACGTGCTTGACATGCGTATTTTTTAAGGATATTATGAAAATTTTAGTCAAAACTTTATCAGAAAATAGATCAAAGTGGTTGATTGAAATTGTAATATCTTTCAAGTAAAGGTGGTTTTTGTATAAATTGAACTTTGTAGATGATTTTTGTTAATCACCTTATTTTAAAAGTGAATTACGAAAAAAAACCCGAAGATGAATTAAAAAAAGATATTGTTGTATAAATTTAAGAGTTAATTTTAGAAAACCCCCTCAACTATAGGGCTTGTCTGAGAAAGCCCCCCTCAGCTATTTAATCTAGAGAAACACCCCCCCCCCCCCCTAAATTTGAGGGTGTTGTAGATAACCCGCCTCAACTTTTAAAATATGACTAAACCCCCCTTAACTATGATGTGTCTCACAAAACCCCCTTTATCTTTCTACATTTTTTTTCAAATAACGCCTCCTAATATTATTAATTTGAATTATACAATGACTAAAATATCCTTGCTTAAAAAATTCTGCAAGTTAAAAAACCCAAGCCAATCAAAATATTAGACTTCGGTTTGATGTGTTTTGATGAGGAAAGTAGTCTTCAAAAAAATTTTAAAAGTTTCAATTGTTTCACACATACAAGTATGGATAAGAAGAAAATAAAAAAAGTTTAGTGTTTCAAAAAAGAAAGAAAAATTAGATTTGCACATGAACCTAGCAATGAAGATGGAGGAAATAAAACGAGAATTATTTTTAACCAAAAAAAGTTAAAAAAGAACACTATGGTTAAAAAAATGTATTGGGATAGTATGGTCATTTTAAATCATTTAATCATTTAGATTTTAATTATATTAGTTTAGAGGGTTAATTGAGAAAAGTTTTTTTTGGGGGGGGGGGGGGGATGTGGGGATAAATCATATTTTAAAAGTTAAGGGGGGTTATCAACAAGGACTACATAATTGAGGGGGATTTTCTAGAGTTAAAATAGTTGAAGGGGGTTTTCTGAGACGACCCCCATAGTTGAGGGTGGTTTTCAAAAATTAAACTTGGATTCATGAAAACAAGTAACCAAGTTTGACAAAGTGAAAAGGGACATTAAAAGAGAATATTATTCTAAAAACATTTTAGCGTGTGTTCGGCAACTCCACAAAACTAGTTTCAGTTGTAGGCGTTAAAATTGCCTATAAGATCCCGAACCCGATTCGTGACTGGGAGTTGGCATGTGGTAAGCCATCCGACAATTCAGCGAGCAATCTCAAGATCCTGCAGCTCGACGGATTAAAGCAAGCCAGCTTTGGTCTTCTCTCTAGTATTAATGGAGGAAGAATCATAATGAGGAGCAGTCATCTCCCACTGTGATGAGATAACATAGTTGGATAAACATTTATACTGATAAACCTGCAAACTCAACTACAACCCAAGTTGCAACCTTTAGGATGAAAATGATCAATTCAAAATCGACTCAATCATTTCAATCAATTCAAATACAGACGCAACAGCTATTGATTCCCAGAATATGGTCAGCGACGTCATGTAGCCAGGGTTCAGAAGCTGAAGCAAGATATACGCCTCTTATATGAAGTTCATTATTGGACAGAAGCAAGGCCTATCTTATCCAAAGTATTCCAGACTCCTCGACAAATCAGAGTGGAGTATGAAAACTTTGGAGGGGGGTATCTGTAGGCATCGAATATTGCCGGCGAATTCCAAATATGATTTAATCATGAGAAGATTATAGAACAACGTCATCAAACCCTAAGAAAATCAACCACAGGGGTAAAAATGACAACATGCACGTGCAAGATACTTATTGTGTCTCAGCCATGTCTGAGACACTTTAAGTGTCTCGGCCGTTGGCGAGACACTTATTGTGTCTCGCCATGAGCAAGACACTTTTTGTGTCTCAGCCATTGCCGAGACACTTATTATATCTGAAGCATTTTCCACATGTTTTATTGTTATTTATGGGGCCCATCGTGCTTGCGCCCAGAACGAGTTTCTTTGATGTTTCCAATCCAAAACGTTTCAAAATGAAAACAAGGTGAAAGATTACACGTATAATTCTCTCTAAAACAAAAAAAATAATAATCTCACTCTCGTACAAAACTCGAACAGAAGTCACTACGTAGTGAGCTCCTGCTTGTGCGGGTTGTTTGCCTGTGCCAGGGACGCGTCGTCGGTGGACCACCGAGTAACGATTGCCGAATTAACAAAGTTGAGTTTCCATTTCGCTAAGGAACAAGCAATTAAGGAAATATCTTAGCTAAGTAAGATATCCACTCTTCCCAAGAATTAAGGCGAACCTTAAACTCGAGGAATTTCTGGGTGGAATGCTTTTGAATTCTCTCTCTGCTCTGTTGAGGTTAGGATTTATCTCTCCAAAATGCTCTCCAAAATCTCCAAATTCAAGATCTAGATTTCCAACCCCTGCCCCAATGGATGGAGGGGGATATTTATAGCCTTTGAGAAGTGTAACAGCTGAAAAGACCGCAAGTTATGGCCTGTCGAAATTGTATATGAACGAGACACTTTTTAGTGTCTGAACATCAAAGTTGTCTCGCCCATTGGCGAGACAGTTTGTACTGTCTCAGCCAAAGGGTCTTTCTTCCAGGCTATTGTAACCGCTCTCCCCCATTTAGAGGCACGTTTAATGCCCCATTTATGCACTTAGTAGGCATCTTTTAAGAGTGTAACTGCCCACTAATGTAAATGAACGTCCTCACATGTTGAAAATGTCAAATAGGCTCCATAAATAACAATAAAACACGTGGAAAATACTTCAGACACAATAAGTGTCTCGGTAATGGCGAGACACAATAAGTGTCTCATCAACGGTCAAGACACAAAAAGTGTCTCGCTCATGGAGAGACACAATAAGTGTCTCGCCAAAGGCTGAGACACAAAAAGTGTCTCGGACATGGCCGAGACACAAGACACAATTAGTGTCTTGCACGTGCATGTTATCAGTTTTACCCCTGTGGTTGATTTCCTTAGGGTTTGATGATGTCGTTCTTCAATCTTCTCATGATTAAATCATATTTGGGGTTCACGGGCAATTTTCGATGCCTATATCAGTGGATACAACCTTGCCCCGAAAGCTAATTTTTAGTTGGCAAAAGTTGGACCAAATTTAAAGTAGTTTTCTTTAGTTCAAATTTTACTCCTTAAACTAGTTCTCTTTTGGACCAACCATTAGTCGGACCAACTTTGGCCTAGTTAAAGGAAAATTAGTTCTAGTCTAGTCTCCTTTTATAGTTGCTGGCAAACATAATCACCCAAAAACTGGGACAAGTTCAACCCTGGCTCGGTTCTACTCTAAACCAGTTTACTGTTGGACGACCACCCCTGGTACAACACTAAAATGGTTTTATGGCATCTTTTTGGCATGAGAAAACTAGACCAGAACTGATTCAGTTTTTGCCAATCAAAAGCAAACCCAAACTTGGGCCAGGTTCAGTCCTGGCCTAGCTTTAGGAGTTTGTCAAACAAACCTTTATAGTCAGTTTGGTAAATTCTTTTTAAGGATGCGTTTAACAATCACTTAAAAACTAGAGCATGTTCAATCTTGACCCTTTTTTTCTAGACCAGTTTAGAGTTGGATCAAGAGAGTGCTGGTTCAACACTAAATTGGTTTTAATGCTCATTTTTGGCCTAAGAAGAACTTGGTCAGAACTGGCCTAGCTTTCGCCAATCATAAATTAACCCAAAATTCAGCCAGGTTTAGTCTTGACCTAATTGAAGAGTTTGCCATACACACCCTTAGAATCATGTCTAAATTTTTGCCAAACACAAAACAATCGGAAACTGGGTGAGACAATGATCATAGGAAGGGCTGAACTTTTGCTTGGCAAAAATTGAACTATATATAACGTGTGAGAAAGTTAAAGCAAAAATTATTGATAAGAAAATCATGCCTTCGCACATTGAAATTAACTTTTCTCAAACACTACAACAATAAACATATGCACTTGATCGGCCCAACTATAGTTACTAGCAAATCTCGTAAACACTAAGCCACCGACACCGGGACCCCCCGCCCCCACGCCCCCCACCAAAGCATACGCACAGAATAATAAAAATAAAATAAAATAAAATAAAATAAAATCAACAAACAAAGACAACAAAGCAATAATCTCCACGTCACGTAAGTACTCACCGCCTGATTCATTATGGGACCCCCAGGTTAGCGTACACTTCTTGGACAAAAGATCAGAGGATTATCTGTAAGATGATTCTATAGTAATAGTCATAGGGTAAGGCGCTGTGTGCTTCTGATTTTACAAAACTAAATATGAAAAGCAAATAAACAATATAATCAATAGCGCAGGTACTTAATGACCGAGGTAGGTGTTACTATGATTATAAAGATTGATTTGTATCTTATTGATTGTTAGTGGAATCGTGATCTGATTATATTTTGAGGACGTAAGTAATCACAATGATTATCGAACCTCGTTAAATTCCTATATTTATGTTGCTATTCTCAGCGTTCCCTATTTTCTTAGTGGTCGATCTGCTATATTACTCTCTTGATGTTGCTAATAAATGCCAGCATTATCAACTTCATACACAACAACCGAAAGCTTGTCAAATTATGACTTTTTTTACTATAGTCTATATGATTAATTATAGAACACCATTTATATAAAAAAAAATTTCTCATTTTTTGCTCTGGCCATCACCAACGACCTTGCGGAGGGCAAGACGTCGCTCTCGTCTTCCTATTTGCCTCTCCCTTAACAAAAACCAAATAAAACTCAATTAAAAAAGATATCAAAAAGTTCAAATAACTATTTAAAATATTAAGAACTTAATTTTATTTCGTTACGAGAATTAGAACATGTGCATTATATATAACTCGTAAGCCAACACCGACAACTCAGCTTGCTCCTCACTGTAGCAAAATACTCGGGTCAACTTTATGAAGTGTCCATTTTACCCCTAAGTTTCCGTGGGCAAATGAGCCAGTTGGATGCGCTGTCGTCCTCGACTTCTCCCGTAGTAGTCTTTACACCGAAGTTGCTTGCTCGCCCGGAAACTGGGCATTTTAGTAATTTTCATCTCTCAAATCTTTTCGCTTTTGGTTCTCACCGCTAGAGAATAATTTGCACTGGCAGATCAAATTCTCCATTTAACCCTCTCCACGTCGTCTCCTCTTTCGAGTTTTCTAGAGTTTAAGGGGTATATTTGGCATTTGAGTTCATAATTATTAGGACAGTGAGAGTGAGTTGCGTAAGATTTCCGTGGTCCCCACTTCCCATACTCTCCACAGCCTGTCTTTTTAACCGTCCAGATGGCGCCGCTTGACACATCACCTATGCCTCCGCGCAGCCCACTTGCTCAAAGGGGTTTTAACCTATATACTAATACGCCCCTAAATGAACCATATTTGCAAATGTACTCTCTAAAACTACACATTTGGTAATTCAGCCTCAAATACTAACATGGAGTTAAAGCACCTCAAAATTTAAGTTCATCAGTTTTTGAACAGTTGAAAAGGAAAAATTGAGATACTAGTTGACAAAACATTCAAGGCCTACTTTATATCAACACGTGAATTTAATACGAATCCTATCGGAACATCACCTATTAAGATTGGCTGATTTAAACTAAACCAAAAACTGCTACTGTTTGTTTTGATAACATTTGTACTCGCTAGAATTTGTGAATAGATTAGCAATTATTTAGATGCGGAGTATGAATTTGCAAATTTAGTGGATTTGGTCTCGAATTTACAAGTACGTAGACGTGAGGGGTATGTTGACAAAAACCCCTATAATAAAACAATAAAACTCAAGATAAATTCCCACTGCCAACTCCACACTCCTCCCCAAAAAAAAAAAAAAAAAAAAAAACACCCCATCTCATCACCACCTCTGCCATGGATTCTCCGATCCACGGCCGCCTGCAAAGCCTAATCTCGGCCGTCCTCCTCCTCTCCGCCGCCGTATTCTCACCGGCATTGTCGACATCCACCGCCGGCGGCGGCCAGATCAACTCCAACTCCGTCCTCGTCGCCCTCCTCGACTCCGCCCACTACACCGAGCTCGCCGAGCTCGTGGAGAAAGCCCTCCTCCTCCAAACCCTAGAGTCCACGATCGCCGACCGCAACCTCACCATCTTCGCCCCCAAGAACGAGGCCTTCGAGAGAGATCTCGACCCCGAGTTCAAGCGATTCCTCCTCGAACCCGGGAACCTGAAGTCCCTCCAAACCTTGCTCCTCTTTCACATGATCCCCTCGAGAATCAACTCCGGTTCCCTCGATTCCCGCCACCAAACCCTCTCCGGCCACCGAATCCGCCTCTCCGGCGACAAAATCGATGGCGTGGCGGCCGTGATCCGCCCCGATGACGTCATCAGGCCCGACGGCGTCATCCACGGCGTCGACCAAATGCTGATCCCTAGATCCGTTCAGGAGGACTTCAACCGCCGCCGGAACCTCGCCGCCATCGCCGCCGTCCTCCCCACCGGAGCTCCGGTAGTCGATCCGAGAACCCACCGCCTGAAGAAGCCCGCGCCGGTACCCGCCGGAGCTCCGCCGGCGCTCCCGATCTACGACGCGCTGGCGCCGGGGCCTTCCATCGCCCCGGCTCCGGCGCCGGGCCCGGGATCCGGTCACCGCCACTTCGACGGAGAGGCTCAGGTCAAGGACTTCATCCAAACCCTAATCCTCTACGGCGGCTACAACGAGCTCGCCGACATCCTAGTCAACCTCACCAACCTCGCCACCGAGATGGGCCGCCTAGTGTCCGAGGGCTACGTCCTCACCGTCCTCGCCCCGAACGACGAGGCGATGTCGAGGCTGACGACCGACCGGCTCAGTGAGCCCGGTGCCCCCGAGCAAATAGTGTACTACCATCTGATACCGGAGTACCAGACGGAGGAGAGCATGTACAATGCGGTCCGGAGGTTCGGGAAGGTGAAGTACGACACGCTGCGGCTGCCGCATAAGGTGGTGGCGAGGGAGGCGGACGGGTCGGTGAAGTTCGGGGCCGGGGAGGGGTCGGCTTACTTGTTCGATCCGGATATTTATACGGATGGGAGGATCTCGGTTCAGGGGATCGATTCGGTTCTTTTTCCGCCCGAGGAGGAGGTTCCTGCGGCGGAGGTGACGCCCGCGGCGGCGGTGAAGGGGGTGAAGGTTGGTGCGGCGAGGAGAGGTAAGTTTTTTTTTTGTTTTTACAATGCGGTTAGGTATTTTCCTTTTGATTGAAGTTGAACTAGACTAGAATCCATTACTAATCCACGATAACTGTGCTAGTTAATCAATGTGAAACTAAATGTGTCTTATGATTGAATTGGCCGTGGCCGGAGCTTAGGCTTGTGGGTGATTTGGGGAGGTTCCCGGTGAGTTTTAAGGCGGTGAGTCTGTCGCCCGGTGAGAGTAGCGGGAATAATTTCCTCGAGCGAGAGAATGCGGGTAAAGTTTCCGTTTCATGTAACGCGTGTCAGATGAGAGTTGTCGGTGAGGTATTTGCGGGTGCTTTATAAATCCCTTGCCTTAGTTAAGTTTATTTCTTTCTTTCTTTTTTTAATTTTTGGTCAAAAGTCTTGTTTGCGCTTTAATACCCTACAATTTTATCTGCTTTAATTTTGTAATCTTGTAGTCCGATTTTGGCAATTTGATACTCTATAGTTTTCAGAGTGAAGTTATCTTACGTTTTGATACCCCAAAGCGCGAACTTTGTTCCTCAGTTTCCAAAAAAAAAAAAACCCAAAAACTGAAGTTTGGAACGTAAATTTGTTTCTCGTTCACTTTTCTATGTTGATGTTCTTGACCAGAACTAATATTTAATTGTTTTTGCATGTTGCGAAACTTTAGGGTATTAAAGTGCAAATAACCCTTATAAAATATATTCTATTAGATGATAATAAAGTAACATAAGCTTTTGCTGAAGAAATATCTTCAAGACTACGTGTGTATTATAAAAACAAGTTTAACAATGATAGTGGAGATAAATAAATGTATGGTTTTCTACTTTCTATTATGTGTTATTGGTGAAAAGAAGGAGCAATATAGAGGAATAATCTTTTTAAATCAAAATGGTGGGGAATCCTTTTCAGTGAGCTGGCTTTTGGGTGCCCAATTAAAAAGATACGCGAGACTTTTGTTTTGTCTTCATCAACAAGGGATGTTCTAAAGTAGACCTAACTGCATGGGTTTTCTCTTTTGTTATAATTTGACTAATTTTTAAAAAGTACCGTATGCTTGAACTAAAATTTTAAAATATTATAATGTTTTTTCATTTAATTGCCCATAAATTTAAATAATTGTGATTTTGTTACGAAGTCTGCGAGTAGAGTGTTCTGTGCCACTTACGTGCGTGAAGGGTAGGATGAAGGCATGATTTTTCAACCATCTCTTTTATGGTTCATAAAACCGGTTTGCATAGGGTATGTTCTGTGCCATTTACCTGAAGGCAGGATCAAGGCAGAAAGAATATGATTTTAAGATAAAATAAACTGTGTCTCAGTTTATGTCATTTTCTTTATTACAACAGAACCAAAAGGCAGCAAAATAAGAATTACTTCTTCAAGGGAAAAATCATGAATTAAATGGTAACATGAACAGAGAGTAATAATTTTTTTTTTAAAGCAGTCCAAAATTTATGTCAATTTTTTAGCCGACAAAATGGAGGGAATATCTTGGGAGGCCCATCACTATAGAAGAATTTGTCATGTATCCATTATTAAAATGAAAACTTAAGTACTATAGAGTATGGGGGGATTCACATCTCACAAGGGACTCTTAACAAATAGTCATATTGTTGTTGTACTTCAATTAAATTGACAGCTTATTAAAAGATTTTATTTTTGTTGGTAGAAGATGGATTTTCTCTAACATTGCCAATTAATATTATCAAATTGAGCTGATTAAATTTCTCTTTTATGGGTTTTGATTGCAGGGAAACTGCTAGAGGTTGCATGTCACATGATTGGGGCTTTTGGTCAGCGGTCTAAATTTACCACTTGCCAAAATTGAAAAAAATATATTTCTATATAATTGAGAAAAACAGAGAGGTGATGCCCCCCATAATACTCTTTAATTCGTAATAATAACAATATAAGTGGGGGCAAACCTAGTGTTTATTTGTTTGTTTGTTTTGTTAATAGTAGAAACTAGAGAGAGAAAGTCGTGTATTGGTGTATAGAAGAAATGTTTTTGTTTGTTATATTCTTCGCGCACGTGAAATTTGCAATAAATCATTGCAGTCGAATCTTTGTTTGATTATCTAATATGTAAATGTGAAGTATTTCATGAAATTTGCAATAAATCGTCGCAAAGAAAATCTTTGCTTAATTGTCTAATGTTTGTATGTGTATTATCAAAGAGCTGTTGAACAGTCAGTTTATGGAACTGATATGCTTATAAGAGAGTGAATATTTAGGTGGAATGTGTTAATCTCATTTTGCTTAATAAAGGAATTAGAAAGAAAATTGGACGGCTGGAAAATGTGGCTATTGCTGCAACCTTACCAAATCTGTAGTTAAATTATATAAATGCAGCCACATATTACTCATTACCATGAAACTATGCATGTCTTTATTACATTTAACAGTACATAAAACAATTCAGTGTAAATTAGTAAACATGGATTCAACTAAGGGGCTGTTTGGTTACTTTCTGTCACTTTCCAAAACTCACTTTCCTTCACTTTTTGGTGTTTTACTCACTTTCTTGGAAGAGTGTTTTTTATGTTTATTTCGTAAAGAAATATGGAGCATAATTACTTTCCATCACTTTCTTTAGTTTGGTTCAAATTAAGTGTACAAGAAAATAGTTGATGTGTGATTTGATTCCCTCATTTTGTAATATTTGGGTCAAACTAAAAAAAAAACCATGATTGTGATCACCATGGGGTGCTTACCACTCAAATAGGACAAAATATTTATGAAACATAAGTGGGGTGAGAATACTTAATATTTGAGGGTCTAAAATTCTGAAATAAGACCACTTATGAAATGAGGGACTAATTTTAAATATAAGGTAGTAATTTGCAAAATTGATAAAGATTTGAGAGACTAATTATGAACATTTAAGGGAGTAAGTCCAAATCTTTAATTATTTGAGAGACTAATTTAAGTTTTTATAAATCCATTTGAGAGACTAATAAATTGATAATATGAACATTTGAGGGAGGAAATTGAAATTGTTTAAAGTTTTGGGGGTCTATTTATAAATTTAATGGTAATATGCAATAGAGATTTTAGTGAATAAATTCAATTAATTATGGAAATTTAGGAGAGTAATTCCAAACCTCTAAAGATTTGATAGGCTAGTATTAAGTTTGATGAAGTAATTTTCAAACTTTAAATAAATTTGATGAATTAAGTACAAATAAATTTGAAGAATTAAGCACAATTTGAGAGTTAATGGGACTACTAGTCCCGTGAAAAATGTTGCTGCATAATTCAAGGGACTAGTAGTCCCGTGGATTTCTTGGAAAAACTTCATCACTAGTTTTTGTAATTAAAATGAGGGAGTAGTTTTTAAAAATCTTTAAAAACAAACTTCTGATTAGAGTAAATACACAATAAAATAAAATAAAATAAAAAGAGACCATCTGCATATACTTTTCTGTGTGCATTAAGTTGCATACAACAAACTCACTATTGCTATGAACTGTAAAGACACTCACTCCTTGGTACCAAGAGTATGGTTTCTAAAGTCATAACTTAAATGACAAGAGGATATCGAAATGATATAGTAACATCTAGCATCAGGGGGCTTCCATTGATCTCTCTAGTATTTCTACATGTTCCCCAATGTTACAGCTTATCCAGCCACAAAACTTCTATTATACTAATAACATAAACATCTGCTTGACAAATGTATAATTGAACAGAAATAAACATTTGTGAAGAGAACCACAACAGATTACATCTCTTAAGATACTGAAATGAACAACATTTTCCCCTCTTCTCCTGCCAACAAAATCTAGTTGATCGAGTATCGATGTCCTATTGATATAATTCAAAGCACCTCCACTTTATTTCGAAAGCAAGAGAGATTTGCATTGGTCTGCAGTGTCCTCCAGGCTGGTTGCTGCATGGAATAGTAACTATGTAATTAAGATCAGAGGACAAATAAGAATAAAACATAAACTACTATTGCCAAAAAAATCATCAATGAGCATGGATAGCTGTAAACTCATCTATTACATGTATAAATTATGTTATAAACCTCAAACTAGTTCAAGTGAAGTGCATATAGGCTACATAATGTTATGTAAAGAACTGACCCACATAATTATTCGACGGTAGACAGCCATCAATAAATAGTTTACAAATCCTGATATCGTACAGAAGACTTTGCTTTCATGCTCATTCTCGTGATCATTCCCTCCTTGTGGACGGAAGGAGGGTTATCAAAATATGCAAGGATAATTTTGGAACTCACTGAAATCAAAGAAGTTAAAACGATTTGAATAACAGTTCAAATTCCACCTTATAATTTTTGACACTTAACATTGATTAGGAATGCAAGTAAAGAAAATAGGAAGGCTGTCCACTAAGACAATGAGACCATGTTTGTCATGTAGGAAACTAATAAACAAGTCTCAGAAAATATGGAAATACAAAAGCTGCCTCACAAGTATCAATGTTGAGGGTTCGCATTTGATAGCACAAAGTAATGAGTTATGCTCAAATTTGTTGTATAATATTTTTCCCCCCTCTATGTGATACTTCTAGTTGACACAAGATCCTCCAACTACACCAACTGTAACAACCTGCCACCAAAAAAATCACAAAATGCAACGAGCTATTCTTCACATTATATACAAGAAAATTACTAATTTTTGTAATTAAAACAAACTCCCATAAGCTCATCTAATCAAAAAAAAAAAAAAGTAGTAAATTTGGTGAAATTCATGGGTTGGGAATTTTTTTTTTTTAACAACAATAAAATCCATCAATTGAAATCCCAACACCAAAACCCCTAAATTGACCAATTTATTAAAGATCTAGTAACATAAAAAATAAAAATTAAACAAATTACCTCTAACATGTTGAATAGTTGAACCATTGAGGCCGCGTCGTCGTCGCTGGGCTATGCACCGCGGGAGAGAAGGGAGGAAGGCGCAGGAGGAACATGAGAAGGGAGTGACCAGATCGGCTTGCGGCGGAAAAAAATTATGCAGTTGGCAAACCTAGAAAACTTTTGGGGGGAAAATTTTCTGGGCAAAAATCCTACGTGGCCATTTTATTTTTCCTTCACTTTCCTGTGTCTTTTTTACCAACCAAACACCTGATTGTGAAGGAAAAAATAAAAAAAATTCTGTGTCAATTTTCTAAGAGCCTCTTTCTGTGTTTTTTTTAACCAACCAAACAGCCCCTAAGGGTACTAGATTCATTAGAAACGTATTCATCAGTCGTCCTCCTCCTCGTCGCCCTCCTCCTCCTCGTTGCCACTGCTAGTTTGTTCTGGACTAGAATCATATTCTTTGGACTCTTCGTCTTCATCTGGATCCGGTTCATCATCGAAATCTTGATCATAGTCTGGATAATAATCTAGATCATCATCTACTGCAGGATCTTTCTCCTGTTGCTGCTGCTGTGAATGTGGCGAATTGTCTTCTTTGTCCTCTTTATTATCACCCTTGTCATTAGCATTGCCATTGTCACTGTCATTCTCCTCCTGGTCACTAGTATTGTTATCATTATTTGGATCATCATTAGCCGGCCGGATGCATTGCGCCTTGAGTGTGCTCAGTTACTTGATCTCTTCTAAGTCTATGATATATCTCTAAGACTCCATTATATATGCGTGTTTTGGTAAAAAGGTGGTTGGTGGTGATATTCTCATGAACCATCATGAAATTGTAGCTTGATCTTTCAAGGTGGTTATGCATCCCTAAATCACAGAAATCATGCCTTCTATTTCTCTAATCTTATGGACACATTTCGTGTCCTTTTTTTTTGTGAAGAACTCTTTATCTTTTAATGAACGGGAAAAAAAACTCCCCTGTTTTTTGGCTCAAAAAAAAAAGTTTGATTTTCTAATGTGCATGAGAGAAGTGACAACTTGACAATGAAT
The DNA here is from genome assembly GCA_037177215.1 of Asparagus racemosus. Lineage (NCBI taxonomy): Eukaryota > Viridiplantae > Streptophyta > Magnoliopsida > Asparagales > Asparagaceae > Asparagus > Asparagus racemosus. The sequence continues at coordinate 39,138,625 of JBAKGM010000326.1, forward strand.
ATTTGAGCCCAAGTGTAGGCCCAACATGAAGAACATGCACGGAATATGCACGGAACACGGGACGGAAACATGCACGGACGATTGGAACATGCACGGACAATTT
>JBAKGM010000326.1:39170206-39186058 GCA_037177215.1 Asparagus racemosus
TATATATATGAATATAGATAAGCTTGGTACCAAGCAAGTGGTGTGGCTACTTCTTATCCACTCATTTAATGGGTGAGTAATTAAGTAAGAATGTTTTTAAATAGGCACCTATAAATGTATGGATAAAAAGCATCAACATCACTACCAAACAACAAATTTGTGCTTACATATATGTGCGTGTAGGGGGGAGCGTTATTTGTTTCTAGGGCATAACTAGCATGGCTATGCTCGCTTGTAAAAATATGCATTATACAATCAATTCACTTGATCCACTCCATTCATTCGATTTATATGTTTTGGATGATATATAAACAAAAAAATTAGGCATATTGTGTCATAGTTACTTATGCATCGTGATTATAAAAATAACGGTTTTACGACAAACAACTAAAGAGACAATGAAAAATATGTGTTAGTGTAGGGTCGCAAATCTCACCCTAAAAGGAGTAGTCCCTTTAGGATGGATAGGAAAACAGGTAATATTTGAAATGGGATATATCCCCAAGATTCCCTCTACAAAATAGAGGTTTATTAATCGTGGTGTTCGATATCTCCAATAGACTCAAGAGCATCGTTAATTATCCTTTAGCATGAACCAAAGGAACCTTCAATTAACGAGTTATAAATTTTATACGAGCTAGAATAAAATTAAGGTGAAAAAAAAGAAATATAGATATTTGAGATAGAGAGAAATGATGGTTGATTTAAGTGACTTAAGAGGTCAAATTTTGAACGGGATTTTAGTTTAACGACATCCAAGTCATTTGATTGGACTATAGTATGGCGACATCTCGATTGTTTGATTTTGGTTCGATTTGAATTTGATTTGGATTGTAGTGAAGCCACATTTTGGTCATTTGATTTGGATTGTAGTTTATCAACATTTCAGTTGTTCGATTTGCATTTGGTTTTGATTTGATTTGGATTGTAGTTTAGCGACATTTCGGTTGTTTAATTTTGGTTTGATTTGGATTGTAGTTTAGCGACATTTCGAGTGTTTGGTTTTGATTTGATTTGATTTATAGTTTAGTGACATTTCGATTGTTTGTTTTTTATTTGATTTGAATTTTTTTTGGATTGTAGTGTAGTGACATTTCGGTCGTTTGGTTTTAATTTGATTAGAATTTTATTTGAACTGTAGTTTAGCGACATATATGTTGTTTGATTTATAATTTTCAATAACTTTGGGGCTGATTTTTAATTTTCAGCATTTTGGGCATAGATTTGTAACTTTCAGAATTTATTTGGGCTGTTTTGTAATTTCAAAAACTGTTTTGGGCTGTTTTTGTAATTTCTGAAACTATTGTGGGCTGTTTTGTAATTTCAGAAACTGTTTTGAGCTGTTTTGAAACTATTTTGGGCTGTATTATAATTTCAAAAACTGTTTTGGGGTGTTTTTGTAATTTTCAAAATTGTTTTGCCCTCTTTTATGCTATGCAGGAGTAGGTGATAGGATACATGTTTGCATCTAGAGTTGGGCCAAAATATTATGGACCAAACTATCTTAGGGCCTCAACAAACATGCACCAAACAAACGTCTTTTAATCGTTACTTTAATTATTTTATCATTTTTTTTAGTGGTGTTTCCTTTTATATTATTCATTTATTTATGAACTAAAGAATGCATTTTTTTGCATATAAGAGAGTCCAAAAAAAGCCTCCAGTACCTTTTTGAACTTGAAATTGCATATTAAAGAGTCCAAGGAAATCCTTTAATAGCATCTTGTGAATTTGAAATTACAGATTAAAAGATCCAAAAAAAAATCCTTTAATAGCATTTTGTGTGGAATTGAATTTGCATAATAGGTCCAAAGAAATTCTTTAATAGCATCTTGTGCATTTAAAAATGCATAAGGTCCAAAGAAACTCTTTAATAGCGTCTTTTGCATTTGAAATTGCATATTAATGGGTCCAACGAAATCCTTTAATAGCGTTTCGTGAATTTGAAATGGCATGTTAAGGGGTCCGAAGAAATCCTTTAATAACACATTGTGAGCTTGAAACTGAATATTTAAAGGGTCCAAAGAAATCTTTTAATAGCATTTAAAATTTGCGTGTTAGAGGACCCGAAAGAATCCTCTACCAGTTTTTAATTTGATTTATCAATTTAGCATGTTAAAGGGCCCGAAGGAATTCTCCACGAGCTATTATTTGTTTATTAAATTTTTTATTATTATTCATGTTATTATTTTATCTAAATAGTTTTTTTATTTGAAAACAGACTTCTCTCTTTCTTTCTCAACTCTATTCGCACGAGCAGAGAAGAGAGCGAAACACATGGCTTTCTCTCGGGAACGACATAGATGACAACAACGCTTTTTGGCAATAGCAATGATAGGGCTCTATAATGATCAAGTTAGCAACAATTGGCTTGGGGGATGGTCACAGCGAAATTTAATCAGAAGAGAATTTGACTTTAGTTTGAAAAGTTGATTTTGACTGTGAAGGAAATCTAGTTCGTTAGGATTTGAAAATTTGATTTTTTTTAAACGGGATAGACCTGACCTTTTTCTTTCCATGGCATGTAATGTCATTCTCTGTAGAATTATGTTCTCTTTCATCTCCGCTGCTTAAAACCTCTTATTAGAGAAAATTCATCTCGAACAATTAGATATATTGAAATATCATGATTTTTTGTTTATAGATATTTTGGGACACTTAGATCATGATGACTAGAGCAAAACATCAATTGGAATAGTCTAACTCATGCAATATGAGGTCTCTCTTATTGTACTGTTTGGAAGTTGTTACTTTTTGTTGCCAATTGATGCATGTGTACTATATGTTCAATACACCTGATGTTTTATTTGTAAATCATTTTAAGACGTATAGATCAAGTTTATCATCCAATTTTATTGCATAATACACATTTTTACAAGTGGGAATAACCAAGTTAGTTATGCCCTAGAAAACAATAAGGCTACCCATGTGTGTGTGAAATATGGGTATGCTTGGTACCTGTTGAGAGTTATATTGTTGTTATGTAATGTGTTTAGTGCCATATCGACTGTGGACTAATACCTTTTGTATCACCCATTATCAACAAGTCCAAGAGAAGAGGGTCACATATCCTCTTTGATTACTTCTGTCTACATGGTATCAGAGCCAACTTTTTCTCTCCTCCCTAAATCTCTCAAACCTTAACCTTCCCAAACCCTAGCGTACCTCACTACCACCACCAGCCTCTCCATGACCTAACCCTGTTGCCGCTGCTCAAAACCCCGCCGCACCCTGCAAGGACATAGACTCACCTATGAAGGACAAGATCAAGCTACTACCATATCAAGGGAAGCAACTTGTTCGAGTCTATATTTTGGCTTGAGGGAAGGCTCATCATCCACCGATGATCCCCCTGTACTTATGTCCAACTCCTGGTCACAAGATGACACTAGTCTACTCCATAAGATCCAGAACAGCATAGAGCCGCAAGTCCTTCAGCTATTTGTAATAAAGTAAAAAGGTGTGAAAATTATTGGAGTAGTTGTACTCAGGTTGTGGCACGCCAACCGCGCGTATGATGTTATTCAAGAGATGTTACAGAGCAATATGGATGAGCAGACTCAAACTTTTGAGCAGCATTACGGCAATTTTAGTCAGCTTACAGAAGAGTTGAGACAAATCTTTCCCATTACTGAGGATGTTCAGAAAATACAGGAGCAATGGCCTCGCTTTCTTTGATACTCTTCCACAGTTTTACACTTCAGCACGACCACGTCATTGGGAGCTTTGTTGTATGCTCCTTAGCGGAGACTTATTTCTTGAGACCAACAGCTTTGACCGCATCAGTGAGCACTACACCCGAGTCTGCAAACAGGTCTGCTCTTGCCACACAAAGCAAACTCTCGACCAATCGAGGAGTCTGTGCTGGTTGGCGTGGAGGACGCTTTGGAGCACGTGGAGGACGAGGAGATAGTTTCCGACGAGCCACAGGAGATAAGTTCCTCTATTCACTATCACTACTGCAAAGAATCAGGTCATGCGAAGTTCAGTTGTCCTCAGCTACAGAGCAAACAACCTCGGAGTGCGCATGTAGCTAGCCAGGAGACTCCTTTGAATGATGAGACCCATCGTTAGTTTAAGCAGTTTTATTTATAGATGTTCCAGCAGTTCAAAAAGACTCAGTCCTCCCCTACTACGGCCACACTTGCTCAATTGGTAAATCCACTGCTTGTCTTACATTATCATTGTCTCGAACTTAGGCTATAGATTTAAGGGCGACTGACCACATAACTAGGAACCGACGTATGTTGTCCCCTTGCACACCTACCACTTCATTTTCTTCTTTGTATTAGCTGATGGTTCCAATATAACAGTAGAAGGGAAGGATCTGATGATACTAGTACTTTTCCACTTTTATTTATGCAATATCTACCCTGCTTTTTTTTAATCTTTCATCTGTCAGTAGGATTACCAAAGCATTAAACTATACGGTAACATTATTTCCTACACATTGTATTTTGCAAGCACTTAGGATGAGGAAGACGATTGGCACAGGACGTGAGTGGAACGGCCTGTATGAGCTGAACTTTACTTTAGACCGGATTGCGTGTAACAGCTCTACATTAGCACCATTGTCGGTTTGGTCACCCCCCCCCCTCTATCTGTTGTCAAAACAATAGTCTTAAATCTAAGTCATATTGAGTCTTTAAATTGTGTCAACTAGGGAAACACCAACGAGTGTCTTACCTAGTCATGTCAATAGGTTAGCAACCCGTTTGATTTGGTGCATTAAGATGTATGGGGTCCTTGTTCTGTTTGAGAAAACTTGGTTTTAGATATTTTGTTAGTTTTATGGATAATTTTTCTCGCATGATATGGATCTATCTATTAAAAACTCGTTCTGAAGTACTCTTTGTTTTTAAAGTTTTTTGTGTCGAAATTAAAAATCAATTTCATACTACTATTAAAACTACACACAATGGTAAAGAATATTTTGACAGTTCTTTCACAAAATTTCTAGCAAAAATAGAATTTTACACTAATCATCCTATGTTTACACACCTCAACAAAATGAAGTAATTGAGCACAAGAATAGACACTTACTAGAGATTAATCGAATATTGTTGTTTCATTGAAAGGTTCCAAAATATTTTTAGAGAGGCTGTTTTGACCGTATGTTACATGATTAATAGATTGCCCTCATCTGTTCTACAAAACAAAACCCCTATATATATTTTATGCCTGATAGGTAGCATTTTCCTTTACCCTCCAAAATCTTCAATTCTCTATGTTTTATGCACAACCAAAGTCCTCAAAGGATGAAATTGGATTCGAAATTTATTGAGAGAATCTTTATTGGGTATTCTAGAACTTAGAAAGGGTACATGTGTTATTGCCCTTATTTAGATTGTTGCATCATTTCAGCTGTTGTTACCTTCTTTGCAAACAAACTAACAAATGTTGCTTTTCATACACCCACTCATGTTCAAGATGATTATTACTTTCTTATTTGTTGAGAGTCGATTATTGCTTCTTCCAAGCATGTTATAAAAGCTTATCCACCTTCCAAGTTTGCTGAGCCAGTTCCAAGTTATACACGACGTACTACTCTGAAACATGTGCCAGAGTCCACCTCTAACCAAGGGCCTGACTTACAAGTCAGTCAAAATATTGCCATACAGGCGAGTGCTACGACTACTGATGATCTTCCCATTGCCCTTCAAAAGTGTACGAAATCTTGTTTTTGGTATCTCAATGCACACTATGTCTCTTGCTTTTCATTATCTCTGTCATATCATTCTTTTATATCTTCTCTGGACTCTCGCTCAGTTCCCAAGAATGTGCCAGAAGCCCTATCTATCCCAAGTTGGACGGCGGCAATGCAAGAGGAGATGACAGCTTTAAAGCAGAATGAGACTTGGGATCTTCTTTCACTATCATCTGGGAAGAAAGCTATTAGTTGCAAGTGGGTTTCTACAGTCAAGGTGAATCTAGATAGCTCAAAGCTCACCTCAAAGCTCAACTAGTTGTGAATGGATATTCACAGATATATTGGCTTAATTATATTGACACCTTCTCTCCTATAGCAAAAATGACACATGTCTGCATTCTTATTTGGCTTGCCGCTCACTACCATTGGCCACTATATCAGCTGAACGTTAAGAATGCATTCCTTAGTTGCATTCCCGATGAGGAGGTTTACAGTAAGCAACTACTAGGGTTTGTTGCTCAGGTGGAGTATGAGAAGGTCTGGAGGTTAAAGAAATTCCTCTATGACTTGAAGCAATGTTCAAGAGACTGGTTTAGACGTTTTGCAGCAGTAGTTCAGGAGTTTGGTCTTCATCGAGCTGAGAAAGACCACTCGATTTTTTAGATATTTCATGGTGGGAAATAAATTCTTTTGGTTGTATATGTTGACAATATTGTGATCACTGTAGATGATGTACAGGGCATCTTTAGCTTGGAGAAATATCTACAGGAGCAGTTTTAGACCAAAGATCTTGGATCCTTGAAGTATTTTCTAGGTATAGAAGTGGCTAGATCGAGAAAGGAAATTCTCTTATCTCAAGAAAATAGATGCTTGACATATTATTGAATGGCGGGATGTCAGAATGCAAGGGCATAGCCTCACTTATGAATGACAAGATCAAACTACTCTATTGGAAGACGCTAAGAAATACAAAAGATTGGAAGGAAAGCTGAACTACCTAATAGTTACCAAACCAGATCTTGCATTTCCTGTTAGTGTAGTGAGCTAGTTTCTCTCAGCACCCAGGATACCCCACATGAGACTATCAAGGGGATTCTTCAATATCGTAAGAAAACTCTAGGCAATGGAGTTCTCTATTCGGATAGTAGACATATGAGAATTGCAAGATTCTCGGATGCAGATTGAGCAGAATCTCCAGTAGACAAGCAATTGACCATAGGATATTTTATATTTTTTAGACAAAATCTAGTTTCCTGAAAGAGTAAGAAGCAAAGTGTAAGTCTCTCGTTCTTCATCAGAGTCCGAATATCGAGCTATGGCAGATCTTACTTGTGAGCTAATCTGGATTGGAGATATGTTGATGAAAATTGGTTTTCCTTCTAAGCGTTTCATGAGCTTATATAGAAACAACAAGACCGTCATTCTCATAGCTGAGAACCCCATATTCCATGAGAAGACAAAACACATAGAGATTGATTGCCAGTTTGATTCATGAGATGGAAAAGGGATCATTTGAGCGAAGCACATACCTTCAGACCATCAGCTTGCATATAATTTTTTACATAACATTTTGGAAGAACACGAGTGAATTTTATTTGTGACAAGCTAAACGTGTATGATATATATGCTCAGCTTGAAGGGGAGTCTTGAGAGTTATATTGTTGTTATGCAATGTGTTTAGTCCCACATCGATTGTGGACTAATACCAATTTTGTGCTTAAAACATACCCATCTCTCTCTCTCTCACATACACATACACATATATATAGTGTTGAGCTAGGATACTATCTATAGTGTTCAACATGAAGATACTATTAACCCATTTTTTAAAACCGAACCCAAAATTGAAATTCGAATAGGTGGATGTGATCTCCTACGCATGAACTATCTAGAAATAAAACTTCAGAGGATTTCAACATCATTAACTCGTGCATAACATGTCGTCAAAGTCAACATTTCAAAATTTTCATAAAGTTGCTTAATTTTTCGTCTCTGGATATATGATTCAAAACACATCAAAATCCTTTGAAATTTTATTTCTAGATAGTTCATGTGTAGTAGATCAATCCACCAGTTTGGATTTTCAATTTTGGGTTCTAATTTTCAAAAATGGGTTGATAGTATCTACATGTTGGATGCTATTGATAGTAGCATGTGTGTGTATGTGTATGGAGAGAGAGAGATTTGAGATAAACTACTATTAATAGTATCAAAGATTCGAATAGTACAATCAAATTTAAAGTTTAAATTTTCAAATTGAAATTTATACTGTTGGATGTGATACAATACGCATGAAAATTCTTATGGTTAAATTTTGACAACACAAAATGCATGGTTAAAGCACATCTAAACTGTTCATGATTTTATTAAAAAATAGGTGATGTGTAGTAGATCATAATTAACCATGCGGATTTTTGGTTTAGCATTTAGTAATCTAGATTGTATACGTGTGTCTTATATATACATGCAAAATGTACATGCATTGTGTACTTGAAACAAATGTGTAATGTGAGAAGCTATTATTTTATTGCAATGTAAGGTATCCATGGAGAAAATTTATGTGTATAAAGCTTGGCTATAGCGAAATAAAACTTGTATATAGCTATAGGCTATAGTGAAACAAAGCTTCTCTAACACAGAGGCTAGTAGCTACTGCATGCTTTTGCTCCACCCAACGACACCTTCTCTCACCACTTTTTACTGCCCAAATGCAGAAATATATCCTTTGGTCTTATATTTTCTTCCTTCAAACTGAGATCCTTCCATCTGTTCCTATTTTAGTTGTTCACCACTACAAAAAGATAGACCACATCTAATTATCAAGCACTCTGCTCATCTAATTTCATACCAACAGCCTGCTTTAAAGCCATAAGGTCGAATTTTTCTTTTCTGGCAACTTGAGATGAGTCTGAGATTGAGAGAACCAAACCTAAGCTAAATGCAAGGGGAAATTCCTATTTCTTTTTTTATCAAGTAACTTACGGTTTCAGGAAGAATTTTCAAGTGAAATAGCTAGCATAATGATGACAAGGCTGAGCGAAACAGAATCATGTGCAAATGTAATGGAGTTGATTCTTCTCTCCAATACATATCCTTTACTGAATTAGAAAATTCTCACAAAAAATAATTGTTTAATCTCGATCCAAATGTTGCGGAAAGAAAAAGAGTTCCAACCATGCACGGTGACCCTAGAGGGCAGAAGATTCTTAAAGGCTACAACAAAGTTAACAGTTCAGTCAATCTCAGAGCAAAAGTTGCCGGAGAAGGAACACTAGCATCCATACAAATTTCATATGCATTACTGAAAGTCTTCTAATGACAGAAAGCATGCTCTCTGAGCTCCCACGTAATAGAGGACCAAACAACCATAGACACAAGATCAATTATCTGAGCACCCTCAAGAACTGCATAGCACCATAGCAAACCCATAAAGTTGGAGTGGCAAATTGCCAAGTTTCATGAACCGCGACAGCTTTTGTTTCCAACACAACAACAACAACAGTCCCATCCTTTGTCTATGAGACAGATGTCTAGTAGACGCAGCATTTCTTCAAGTTATAATGGTAATATCAGCTCAACGCATTAAGTTTCAGAGCAATGTGCATGCTTTGACTGTTAGAACTAGACCTACAATATAATTGAGCTACGTACAACAGATATCAAAACAAATGGAGGGTTTGAAAATCGTACCACTCCTCCATCAACTTAGTCTTCTCCTCGATCGGAATGTTCGGCGAGTACTCCAAAGGATGATAATAATCATACAATGCCTGCCTTTTCTTATCATACTCAGTATTCCCCTGCTGCAACAATCCATGACTAGCTAATCCCCACACCAACAAAAAACCCAATCAAATCCAAAAGCCCAAAACAATAAATAAATAAAAAAGAAACAATCTTTTCCTAATCAAATACATTACTCTGTCCACGTCGACCGTTGATCGAGTATTTGGTAAGAGTCCCATCAAAATCAGCAATCACCTGCAGCTTGCTCGCGCCGGCGCTCCGGATCGCAGCCGTCTTCCTCTCGAGCGATTCACGATCCCTAATCACGGCGTTTTCGCGAGACATGGCGGTCGAAGCTAGGGTTTTGCGGTCTCGGAGAGAAATAACCCTAGAAAAAGTGAATGCAGGTGAGGTGTTCGAGAGATTGCGCGAGAGAGAGGCATTTAATGGCGGGAATAAGTGAAGGATGGGTGAGTTGGTGAGGGATAGTAAATCTCCGGGCCTCATTTGATGATGGGCCGGATGAAGGAATGAGGATCGTTGCTGCTCGTTTTGAGGTTTTGAGAGGCATAAAGGTGCTTTTTTTTTTTGTTCCTTTTTTTTTTTTTTTTAACTTTTCTTTTATGATTTGTTTTTGAAGATAATTAGAGGTGGGGTTTGATTCATTCAAGATGTGGAGATGTGATGGAGGGCTGTTGGTGAGTAAGAGAGCATGTAGGAGTGACTTTGAGCAACAAAAACATGTACAATGTGTTTTATGGAGGATGGACAAAATTGTACAAATGGAGTTTTTTTTTAATGATTATGTAAATTTAATATTGATTATTGGTATTTTTTGGGCACAAGTTTGCAATTTGAGAAGCAAGCTCATTAAATTAAAGGACTCTTTACCCTTGTAAAATAGCTATTATTGGTCCATTTGTTGTCAGTCAAATATAAGAATTAAACCGAATATTTGGAAAAAGAATTAGTGAAAATATAAAGCAAACAGTGTGCGCAAGTGCATGTAGACTTTATAGAAGGAAATATCTGCTAGTTCTTGCAAACATGTTAAATGAGGAGTTAATCCAGAATCACGGTTCCTGGTAAATAGATAGTCAGATATTGGACTCTAAAGAAATGTTGAATGAACTTTTAGGGCATGCTTGCCAAACTCATAAAATTGGGTTAGGTCTAATCCTGGTCTTTTTTGGGTGTTATCTATTTGGAAAATAACTGGGCCAATTCTGACCCAGTTTTTTTAGTTCATTGACCCTTAAACCAGGCCAGGGTGGGAACCCCCCCCCCCCCCCCCGGGTTTAATCCTAGCCTGGTTATGGGAGAATACCAAGTTGGCCTGGTTTTGCACTTGGTTGTCAAACATGCCCTTAGAACCTCATTCAAAATCTGCCTAATGAAGTTTTCCGTGTGAATATTATAATTTAGGATAACTTACTCTAAGCCCCTATGAACTTACAGTGTTTGCAGTAAACCCCTATGAACTTACAAAATTACAGTAACCCCCCCACCCCCAAATACCTTTTCTATTCTGCAGAAAACTAATAACTTTTTCCATTTTGCAAGTAACCCCCATAACTTAGAACCAGAAAACAAGATTAACAGGCATTTTGAAAGTTATTAGGAGTTTAGTGTAATTTATCCAAAAGATATTGGGGGTATTCAGCAAAAGTTATTCTGGGTTTAATGTGATTTTGGAAGTTCATCGGGTTTACTACAAAATGCTAAAACTTCACAAGGGTTTAGTGTATTTTAACCTATAATTTAATAGGAAATGTCAGATGACGCTAGGGCCGTCCAAACGGGCCACCGACCAGGACCCGGGAAAAGCCCGGGAATTTGAGCCTGACTGGGCTCCGGGTCCGCTCTGCGAAACCCGCCCAGAGCCCGGCTAGGCCCGGCCAGATATCGAGCCAGGCCGAACTACCCAGACCAGGAATCGACGATAGCCGTTGGACCGGGCCAGGCATCTAAGCCCAGCTAGGGTTTAGACCAGACAACTCGGACCCGAGCCAAGTACGACCCTGTGCAACAGGCAAAAAATGCCCGTTAGACTAAGCGGCCTGGACCCGGCCGGTGCAACGGTCAAAAAATGAGTCCAGCCCAGCCCAACGGTCATTTTTACAATGGCTTCCTCCTTCGATCATGAAGTGCAAATTCCAACTCCCAACACGGAAATGAGTCCTGCTCATACTACTCCTACAACTACTCCTACTACCGATGTTGATCCCGAATTCGGTGGCGATAATCCAACACCTAGACCTCCTAAAAGGCCGAGATCTGATGTGTGAAATTTTTTTAGAACATAAAAGTCACCAGGGATCAACACGACAAACTTCTCACCCAGAAGGCCAAATATGCGTTGTGCGGCCAAATTTTTAAAGCTCGTCATAAGAGTGGCACCAACCACCTCAAACGTCATTTGGAAAACCACAACAGAGCTCAAACAGCAACGTCTCAAGGAGACATCTGCCAATTTCTACTCTCTCAATCATCTACCTCTGGTAGCCTTGATTCCTAGAACTACAACGTAATACGTCATCAGGTTTATTGTTCTTAAAAACTCTTTTTTTTAATTAGTAGAAGATGATGAATTTGAGGATATAATTAGAGATGATTTGTACCCCGCATTTCAAAAAATTTCTCGTCAATCTTTTCAACAAGATATTTTGAAATATTATCACGATGAACTAACAAAAATAATTTTTCATTTTCAAAGCTTAAACTGTAAATTTTCTCTAACTTCTGATAGTTAGACATCTAGAGCATAAACTGGTTATTTATGTATCACAACACACTAGATTGATGATACTTAGAAAATATTTAAAAGAGTTGTTTCTTTTATTGCATTTGAATATTCACACACTGGTGTTAATGTTGCAAATTAAACAATGGAAGAACTTTCAATATTAGAAATTTCTAGAAAAAGTATTTTCTCTTTCACTAGATAATGCAAGTAATAAAAATGTAGCTGTAGATCATATCAAATCATCTTTGCTATTGCCATGTCAGGGTGATATTTTGTATATTAGATGCATGTGTCATATTTTAAATTTAATTGTTCAAAGTGAATTTAATAAAATTAAAGCCATGATAAAAAAAGTTAGGATTATAACTTATGCTCATAATTCTGAACAAAGACTGGAAAGATGGATACGATTATGTAGAAGAAAAAATTTAAAACCCAAGTTAATTCTAAAAAATATTGACCACAGGTGGAATTCCACCTATGCAATGTTAAATATAGCAATTGAGTATAAAGAAATTATAAATAATTGTATTGCTATGTATGCTTCTAGCTATAGTGTTGGTAGCCTGGTAGTATGTATAGAATAACTGATGATGAATGGATAATTATATGTAGTGTAAAAGAGATGCTACAAGTTCTTTATGAAGCTACTATATTAATATATGGTTGTTATTATCCAACTATTACTCAAGCTGCATCACAACTTTTAAATATTCAAAATTTTTTACTACTTATCGCATAGATAATTATTTTAGAAACATGATTTTTAAAATGGAAAGTAAATTTAATAAGTATTTTAGACCTATTCGTATTATTTTTGGTTTGGGGATTCTTATTGATCCATGCTTGAAGGGTATTGGCCTTTAAAGTTTATTAAATTCTTTGTATGAGAACATGATAATAGACACTGATGATGGTCAAACTATTACTATTCTTACTCGTCATAACACTATTAAATATTATTTTCGCGAATTATCTATATCAAGTTAAATTAGGACCTCAATGGTAGTAGTCGATGAGTGGTTTAGAAAGATGATTTTCTATATCTAAGTAGGGAGATATCTATCATGTATTGAAGACTATTAGTGTTATATAACATGGAAGAAATAGTTCTTTTGCAAAATTGAAGTCTAAAGTTTAGATTAGATTCTCGATCAATATTTTCACTCTTTTTTCTCAAATTAAGTGCCTCTAACCATTATACCAAACTTCAAAGTTATGGTGATGATTGAGAATTATAGTTTTATATTAATTCTAACATTGTTCTTCTCATGTTTTTAATATTCAATAATTTTGTATAATCCTTATTGCTAAGTATGAAATGGCCTTTATCAAATATGGATAATGGGTCAATGTGCAAACATTACCTATACACTATCCATATCAACAGTGGCCAAGCCACATATAGAGAAGTGTGGACAAACGCCCCACTGAAATTATCTTGTTCTTGAAATCAAGCTTATATATTGCCCCTAGTGTTAGTTGTTCTTGAAACCTAGGCTTAATATTACCTCCAATGTTAGTTATCGCCTCCACTGCCTCATGGGTCCCGGCTCTGCCATAGCATATCAAATGCGATAAGATGCCAATATCCAATGTGTCAACTCCACATTATTACGTGTACCCTTTATATCAACAACAATCCTATATTGGATTATATGCTAACTTACCTGATTAGTATTCTAACTTGATCATATTTTTAAAATTTGATGTTTATTTTTGCTTCGACGTTAATATTGTATGTTAGATTGTGTCCCGATGACAATAAGACCATTTTTCTTGTCGGCGGCAAGAATTTCCGATGAACTGTAACACCCGTGATTTTTCGATACGTGTTTTTCATACTAATATACTTTGACACGTATATTTTTCTAATGCGTATATTTTTATATTTAAATACTAGATGGTATTTTACCTATTCTGTAATACTCGTAAGTTTGATACAAAATTGAGTAAAAAAATTTTGGTGTTAAAAATATTAAACATTTCATTTCTAGAAGAGTATTTTATCGTCTGATATTTTCTATAATTTTTATTAACTCAGTTATACTTATATTAATAAGTGTAAATATAAATCTCAATTATTGAATAAAATAATATTAATATTATATTGTCATTTTGAGGCTCAAACTGTTTAAAATTTTTACTGTTCTCATTCTGTGCTATTTCTCATTATTATTGTTGTCATAATTATTTATTATTATTATTTTATTTTTTAGATATTAAAATTTAATAAAACAAATAATATTGATGAATAGTAGTGTTTTGATTAAAAGATGATATTTAATCAGTTACTAGGAAAATTTCCATGAAAAGAAAATAGTATTTTGTTCGCAATATTATTTCGTACTAGTGATGACTGATGTCGTATTTTTAGCAGCTACGTGTATTTTATACGGGTATTATAACACTACATATATATATATATATATATATAATAATAATAAAAAAACAAACAAATTTCTTTCAACGAATGCTGCGCCGCCCCCAACCGATTTCAAAGTTTACCAAACTAATGAAGAAAACATCTGCAGCACGTTTCATTTATTAAATTTTTTATTATTTTTTTATTATTTTCCTCTCTCTCTCCCTTATCTCTCCCCCTTATTTCTGTGCTCACCCCCCTTTCTTCCCCGACACACACCCATCTCTCTCTTCTCCTCCTCACCCCGCACACGTCGCCGCCGCTCCCCGACCCCAGCCTCCGTCTCGCCGCCGACCGACCACGTCGCCGCCGTCGACCACGTCGCCACGCCTCCCCGCAAGCACCCCCAGCCGACCGCCGCCCAGCTCCGTCCCTCTTTCCCCCTGCTTCCTCTCCAGCCGCCCAACCGCGCCGCCGCCGTTCGCCGCTCCCCGCGCCTCCGCCGCCACAGGCCCAGTCCCGTCCTCCTTCTCTCCCGCCGCTCCTCTCTCCGGTCAGCGCTTCCCCCTCAGCCTCCGACAACCACCGCAGCCTCCCACCTGATCAACGCCGACACCAGCCCACCTCCGACCGCCGCCTCCTCTTCGTCCGACCCCGACCGGCCACCAACCTCGCCGCCGCTCCTCCCAGCTCCGCCCCACAGCCCCGGACCCACCTCAACCAGCACCGTCGACCACCTCCGGCATCTCCTCCTTCTCTCCACGCCTTCCCGCCCGACCGGTGCCACCGCCACCCGCTCGATCAGCCTCGCCGTCGGCAGTCCCGACCCCCACCAGCAACCGTTCCTTACCTCAGCCGACGCCGGCCAGCGCCGATCAACACTCCAGGCCCGTCCAAGCCACCTTAGCCGTCGCCGTCGTCGCCGACGCTGCTCAAGTGTCGTGCAGCCACGTTCGCTACCGTGCACCGTCAGCTGCTGCCCCCATCGAGCCTCTCCTCATCGACACTGTCGTCGTACCCGTCGGCGAGCCCGGATCCGTGACACTCCACGTTTCGATTCACCGTACCGTAGCCAAACCGTTCGACAACCCGAGGCAAGATCCCTCTTGCTGTCGACCCTTTAATTATTTTCATATCGTATGAAATATCACGTACAGTTCAGTTCGTGCCAATTGATATTATATGCACAGCTATCAATTACATATTTGGTGAATATTTAGTTGCATCAACTATTCGTAATGTTTGGAAAGATCAAAATTAATTTACGGTTAATTTCGTGCTATTCTGCAGTAAAAATGTAATTTTAGGATATTTATAGAATTTTTGTATTTGATAAAATAATTTTAAAAGTAATTATTTAGTGGA
>JBAKGM010000326.1:39188563-39204208 GCA_037177215.1 Asparagus racemosus
AAAAAGATGCTTTAAAAAATCCGCCACTTCATTACCGACCTTATTACAACTTGTGCTGATCAACTTGGTTTACAACTTACAAGTGAACCGTGGAGACCAAATTTGGTCTCCATGCCATGGAACAAGGGTTTGGTCGGGATGTTTAAGTAGGTGGGGCCGGGGGGCACGATCAACTCTGTTCCTAGACTGTTAATGAATTCTCTACTTTCTTTAGCATGTGAAAAATTCATTAGAGCAAATAAAAAAGAGAGATATTTGTCGGAGTACTTTTTATGGTTCTCATATTTATTTTGTTAAAAGAAGAATTATTGCTACATGTTAAGATCATCTTAAATCCTTCAGGCATAGTCTATTCCGGTTTTAGAGGTGGAACTGACTATTAATGAATTCCATACTTTTTTTAACATGGGAAAAATACATTAGAACAAATAAAAAAAGAGAGATATTTGTCAGAGTATTTTTTGTGTTTTTCATATTTATTTAGTTAAAATAAGAATTCTTGCTGCATGTTAAGATCGGCTAAAATCCTTCGGGCATAGTCTATTCCGGTTTTAGAGGTGGAACTGGAATTAATCCTTTCTCCATCTGTCGCAACTCAAGGGCCACACATTGGTTAACATTCTCTCTTAATAATCCAAACGTAAGTTGTTGTTGTTTAACCTACCATTGTCAGAGTACATTATTTACTACTGCTGATGCCACAATTAGTGCTGAATTCACACTTTTGGGAGTATCCTTTTAATACGGTTTTGCCATAGACAGGAACTAGTGTCAACTTTACCATTCGCCGATAACCTTCTATTGGGCATAGCATATGCCACATTTCTGATAAAATTTAGTCCTATTTTGTAGCCCTGATATTAAATGACGTCAGTATTGTGCAAACCTCGATATAAATGAAAGGTCTTTTTGAGTTTTCTTCTTCTAAACTGAACTGAAGATAAGTGGCAAGTATTTTGTCAATTATTCAATTTTTGATTGGAAAGGTTTGTAACTGTCCATGCCTTCTATGAAAAGGATTCACTTCGGGTGCTTTCTAAAGTTAAACACTACAATGCATGTTGAACTGATCTGAAATAGCATATGAACTTGTTTTCAATCTTGTTGGGAAAGGGCTAAAACCTACCTACTGTATTGTCTTTGTTTGTTTTAAGCATCTGCCAATTGTTAGTCGAATTTCATGAATAGGCAAGCAATTAATTGGGGACATCCTGGTTTGTGCACTGTGTAGATTCTAGTTTGGATAAAAAGTATTTATTTTATGCACAAATATGTTTATTTAACCCTGTGATATATACTAGTATTGCAATCCTTGTCGGTTAAGTTTTGATGCATGCAAAATGTGACTTGAATTCTTCAATGTTTTTCATTTGGCCTGGTTCTGTAGATGTTTAACAAGAATGAGTGAGAAGGACAAGGGACAGACCTGAAAGGTGAAGATTGAGGTCGTAAAATTGCACATGCTAGGTGTTAATTTATTATGGGAGCTGACGGAGAAACATTAGATGCCCCACTTATTCGAACAAAGACGCTGTTTGTTGTTGTTGTTATAGGATTTCAGAAAACGTCATTCTTGACTAGTAGTTTCTGAGTATAAGTTAACAAGGACGATGTTTCCTGGTCATTTAACCTTGATTCTTTTTTGAAAAATGGGACGTTGCACTCCTTGTCCTATTCCTATGGGAAGGGGATTTGATAAGGGCGGGTAAAAAGGCACAATGTTGAATTATATTCGTAGTGATGAGGACACATGGGTTGAAGAACATCCGTTTCTGCTAGATCATTGGTTTTTATGAAACAATAGGATGAGAAATAGGGAATTATTGGTTCAACTTTCTAATGTTTGAACTAATTTATACGGAATGGATTCAAATCTTCTAATAGTGTTGTCAGGATACAATTTGGGGGTTGAGAAAATATCAGATAAAAATTTAAAGGATATCTGCTACTATTGTTGATAGCGGCTGGCAAGAATGCGTACAGTTAAATAAGCTTCTAGTATTTTTTATGACAGCACCTAACCTGCATCTCCAAGAGAGAGACTCAGAATATCCAACATCCCATCAGCATGATTCATATCTCAAGTTTCTTCTTGGTGTTTTTTTCTAAAATTCATTGGTTGCTTGATTAAATTTTTTGAGCATTATCTGTTTGTTTGGTTCTCGAGTTGTGTGCCCCATCATCTATTGTATCAGATGTAAAGTGCCCCCCATTGGTGCATGATAGTAAAGATATTTATGAAAAATTGTGGGCGAGTTCAGGGCAAAAAGCTGATTTATGGCCAAAAGGCAAGGTATTTATTGGCTAAGAGTTAGGTCAAACTGAGGTCTGACTTATGATACAACTGTGGTAGTAGAGTCAAAGGGGGCTTGTGGTGGTTAGTGTACAGGATCCCAAATTCAGGCTAGGAGCTCAGAATATGTGCATTTTCGTGGATGAAAGTGTAAAGTGTGGGCATTCAATGATTAGATGATCTGGAGAGATTAAAGGCAACTGTACAAAAGATGCAAAGCATATGGTTTACTTGTACAATGGGTAGGAAGAAAGCGATTAAACTGGTGAGCAAAGGCTCCAAGGGTTCTCCCCCTTGTGCATGTGGGTTCTCAAGTTTATTAGCTATCCCTTCACAAGTCAACTTGTTGATCAAGAAAGGATCTCCTGCTGCATCAAGAAAGGATCTCCTGCTGCTTCCTTTTGCATGTTTAAAAACCCTCGATATTCATGTAGAGCAGTTGACAGTACAATATTTACTATTTACAGGCTCCAGATCTAAACCTTATTGTTTGTGGATTATTTTAGGTCCATTGTACCCCCACCCTCGTCGTCACCCCAACCCATCCAAAGAAGTCTAAATTATCCAAAGAAGTCTAAATTAAAATCTCAAATTTGAATTAGGATTTTAAGTTGGTTTGTGGGTAGAATGAGTTGCCTTATGTTCTGTGGTAAATTAGTTTGGATGTGTAGATTGCTTCGTTTTGGATTAGTCAGTCATGTTGGTTCGTTTTGTATAAGTAGGAATGGGGAGTCTGTTGTTTCTCTTCAACCTCAAACTTATTTTTTTTAATGACATGTAATCTATTTCAGAAGTCATTCAATACTTGATCATGAGCTCTATCTATTTACTTTTCTTTCCTATTGTTTGCTTCGCTATCCATTTCTTTTTATCCTTAGGTTAAATCGTGACAACCTTGGAGTGTTTCTATCTTGTTTTCTTTTAATTTGAATTCTACTATATTATTTGCTTTTCTCAAATTTCTCCCCAATAAAAAAGGAAATTAAAAAAGTTAAAAGCATCAGTGATCATGCGATTATCTTAGCTGTAGATTAAGTGGAGGATTGACAAAGGATTGGCAAGATGCATGACCACTGACACGTGAAGTATTTTATCATGGGTTCCAATTACCGTTTGTTTTCAAAATTCTGTTAGAGGCCTGCATTTTAACAGGAAGCTCGTCATGGAAGCTATGGTGGGACAATGGCGTTTAACTTCGTGGATAAATTGATTCTGAAGTATCATTGCAAGGGTTCAGCTCTCTTTTTATACATTTCCTGTTTGCTATTTTGAGAAAGTTGTATGTGCACTATATAATTGACTGGATTAATCTAACTGATCAGATACTTCGGTTAGCATGATCTTCGTGGTCTATTTTTTATGGGAGACTTTATATTATTTATATTATTGTTCTTTGTGGACTTTTTTGCAAGAGTTTCTAGATAGCATGTATAATCTCTTATGTACTGGCAATTTAGTTTCTTTAGCCAATTTCATAATCTACCTCCATCCTTTTCTTTAAATTTCATAGGCAAAACTTTGTAATACCTTGTCAGTTTTATAATTGCAGTAATTAGTGCCTTGAATTTTATGTTACTGGTAGTTTATTCCATTTAATTGCTCTGGCATGATAGTATTAACTTCTTTACATGTTTGTTTGTGGTCTTCAGGGAACTAGACATTGCACATGATATTAGCACCATTTTCCATATTGAGACTGTAATATTCTCTAGACTGATTGTAAGATATAAATAAAAAATTTTAAGACTAAGAGAAGTTTGGCTTGGTTGAAAATTTTGGAATTTCAAAATCTAATTTAACCTCTTTAAGCTTGCCTTCCCTCGAAAGAAAACAAAAGAAAACCCGCAATCAAGGAGTTCTCACGGCGTAATTTAAGTAATCTAGGACTTTCTAGACATTGAACACAGACAAACAAATAGATGGACGATGAGCACTGATATTGAATTTCTGAGTGCTCCAGCTTCATAATTGGAATGTAGCAAGGTGCTAAATATCTTAAGGAAGGCTGAAATGTACTTAAATAAGGTCTACAAATGGGAGGTAGTTGTCAACAGGATGTGTGGAGATGGTAGGCATAAACATATTCTAGGAGCTGTTTGACTAGGCACTATCCTTAAGGTAGTGGTCGATAGAGGAAATGAGGTATGTACTTTTTTTTGTTCATTTTTCTTTTTTCCTTCATTTTTTGGGGGTGGTTATTGGTGATTGCAATGGTGGAGTTGTGAGAGGTAATAGGTGGTTAGCAGTCTTTAACTCAAAAGGGTGCAACCAAGTTCTACCCAGATGAGCTGAATAATAACCCTCTTACCTTTAGTTAACATCGAAATGACAACGTCTCTGTACTTTGGTTTCCCTTAGATGGGCACATTAGTTACTTTCTCTGCTCAAAGGTATAATTATCTTTTATCCATTTGTCAACTGATTCACTTGAGTAAGCAGACAACTACATGGTCTATTAACACCTCAATTTAACATCTATTATTTATAAATTTACAACTTGCAGTAAGACAACTAAAATGGTAATGAAATTAACCAAGAATGCAGCACATAATGAAGTGTACAAACTCAAAAGAATATTTCCATACGTCGTCGCCTCCCAACTCCAACCTCCAACCAAATAGGGGAAAAAAACATCACTGGTCCGCCTTTTAACAAACAAACCACTACCAGTAAAACACCAGACATATATAAACGCTCAATATGAAATAGGGAAAATATAAGAGAAAGGAAGGAAAGGAATTAGAAAGAAAAGAGTAAAAATAAATAAGTGTCAGTGTACACTTAGCTCTAAGTTAACGATCATTTAAGAATTGTATGTTTCCATGTGTGTAAGGTCTTCCAAATTGGTCGAGATCGAGCGTTGTCTAGCTTGCTTGCTCTTGGAGTTGCATCAAAAATAAAAATTGAAGAGAACCTTGAATGATCCAAGTAGTGGAGGCACCTAGACGTGCAAAGGGTATGAATTCAAATTTTGTATTCATTATCTAATAACAAATACAAACCTATATTTGAATATGTACTATACGAGAGCGGTAACTATATGAGACATTGAAAGGCACATGAGGTGCAATGGATATGAAGTCAAATTTTGTATTCATTTTCCAATTGCAAATACAAACCTACATTTAAAATATGTACAATATGAAAACAGAAAACTGGTTGAGATATATGAATGCACATATGAATATATTGAAGATGTTTGGATGCACACACATCAAGAAAACAATAGGTCAATGGTGATATGAGGAAAGTTCCTTCTATGTTACATCTACAACTCCAACCTTGCCATCATTACATGATCTGACCGTCTATTGTCTTCTTTTATTATCTAAAAATTTATGTAGTTTAAACTTTGTTGTCTATGGATCTCATGGTCACGATGGTGCTATTGTTGAAAATTTTTTGCAACCACTCAATGCATTGAAATTGTAAAAAAAAAATGTTAAAACTGATGATTTTTTTCTAATCATGTTTAGGACATGAAGATCATTTGAACTTTGGGGATTCTTATGAAGAAAAATAGTCGATCTAGAATGTCCATAGAAGTCAATTTCCTCCTACAGTATCTAGCATCGTACCTTTAATGTTATGTATATGTAGAAAAAATGAGAATGAATTGTAAACCTATTTAAATAAGCTACAAAAAGATATACTAATGGTGAGATTTATGGTTGTAGTCATGTTGGAAGATGAACCTTACCGCTCCTATGCCTTGGCAGCTCATTTTTTTAAGTAGTCATCAACTTATATCTTGTATCCCATATATATCCGTGAGAGGAGGGGGAGGGAGAGTAATGTATATCATTGTCATATGAGGGGATCTTCTTATATAACAACGATGTGGCTCAATCTCCAACAAGCGAATAAAGAAGGGGAGAGAAACACTCATAATTACACTTGGATGGGATTGGGCCACATCATTGTATATGAGGGAATTCCCTCGTATGACATATGATACCCATTTATCTCACACACACATACATGCACGTGCGCGCGCGCACACAGAGATATACATACATACATACATTCCAACGTATGCACATATGCACAAATATGAGCAAGTAGGGGCTAGTGTCCTTCCTTGCTCTTGGCTTGTGTGGTACTGATGTGCACATATCCAAGCCATTAAGTAGAATTTGACTGATTATTTAGGTTGTAGTGGTCTACATGTAAGCCGCGTCATTGACAACAACAAAGGTCATGGAGGGACACCCCTCAACTCAAGGTTTTAAATATCGGATATCTGGAAAATATCGGATGGCTAAAATTCATATCGGATTGCGGATATCAGGGAAATATCGGGGATGTGTGGTAAATAACGGAATGCCATAACAGATGTTTGCCTATATAGTATAATGCCCTAAAGTGTAATCTCAACATACTTAATGAAATCTAAGCGTACAAATGTAAATAATATGTGTTTAGGATCATTAATGAACCTTGTAAAATGAACAAAAGTACAAATCAAGTTGCAACATTTGGTCTGATTTTTTTAGGGCAAAATATCATTTGATATAATGGGGGAAATCATGATATCTGGCCCAAATATTGCCAAACGCAGTATATTATTTTGCGACAAGCCATATAAAAAGATATATCGGTCCACATATCGGCTGATATATTGGCCATATTAGGGATATATCGCCCAAAATAGCCAAAAAGCGGTAAAGGATATTTAGAGGCCATATCGGTTGCAGCAAGCCTCGTAAAAAGGATATATCGAGTCATGTCGGGGATATTTAAAACAATGCCCCAACCCCCTGTTATTAGCATAATATGCCTACATATGTAGGTATGTGTTTGTACAAAGAGAAATATTCATTATTGTGTGATGTAATATGTTGGATATAACATGACATGATACCTTAACTAAAATTAAGTCAGCTTAGTGTGACCTTATTTTTTTTAATAGGGTTAACCACGAATAAAACCCTTGCAGTATCACCTAATTGCAAACAGACCCACCTGTAGTTCTATTTGTGCGAATAGACCCCCCATAGTATTCACCAAGTGCGAATACTCCCTCTTAGTAAAATTTTAGACTATTTTGAAAGTAAAAAAAAATAGCAACTGGGGTCTATCCTCATTAATAGAACTATGTGGGCTCTATCCATCTCCTCAAAACCTTTTTAATGATTTTAACAATGAAAAAAATTCAGTATGGGGGTCTATTTGCACGAATAAAACTACAGAGGCTCTATTCGCAATTAGGTGATACTGAGGGGGTCTGTTCACAATTAATCCTTTTTTTTACTACAACATTAGGACGTGTTAACATTGACATCTAGAATTCCTATTTCTTTCCAAGTCCTTTTGTTCTGTATGATATCAACTACTACTCAGCTAATTCCCACGTCCAATGCAAATTGGTTCTTAACCAAAAATGGGTATTGAATTCTATATGTGAACAATTTTTTAATGCTTAAATTCTTATCCGCGAGAATAGAAGAAAAAACTATAGAGTGATATCTATATCTGCTTTTTATCCATTTTGGGCGTTGTCGTGATTAACATAGAAGTTGAACATTAAGGAGGTCCGGTTTCGGAAATATCAATTATCAAGTCAGAATGGGAATTCCATTCCAAAAAGCCAAAAAACAACCTAATACCCATCACTTTAAATATGGAGGAAAATTGGATGGGAAGAATCTTGGGTCAGGCAGACAGCCTAGTGCTTGATGATCAGTACGTGGCCAAAAACTAATGCATACTAAGTGCATGGTTTACCCTGTTATATAATGGGCCTTCTCTTTTTTTATGACTATTTTATGTTAACTTAATATTTATTGTAACAAAAAAATTAGCTATATGTGCACATCTATTGTCATACAATACATTGTTATCATTCTTGTATGCAATGTGGGGCAGGTCTTCCTACTGAGGTATATTTTTATCCATATTTGACGTGACACTTTTTCATGCTTAGGTGAAAGAGATGTGTATTATATTTAAATGGCTATAAGATGAAGCATGACAACTTTTTGTTTTTGGCACAAAAGTGCAAGTGCAATATATCAATTTCCTTGTGAAATATCCTATTAATGAAGATACTTCCATTTATAAGAATAAAATTTAACCTACTAATTATGTATGTTAAAAACATGTATTTTCACAACCAAACATATTCAAAACCATGTTTCCATAGCTAGATTTCTCAGAATTGTTTGGTTTATCGCTTAGTCCGTCTAGGAGTCACTTTTTAAGCTAGCTTTTGTAGGTCTCTGGTTACTCATGCATTCATATCCATATGGACAACAGTATTCACTTGGAGAAACAAGAGAACTAAAATTGGAAGATCCGTAGAGATTTTTCCCCCAGTATCTAGCATATGCTGAGAGAGCATGAGGAGCTATCTCATGTTTTTTCTAAGTGCCTTTTTCTTGTGTCGTGAAATGCTAACTTATGACCTATATGAATCGTGCTGGGGGGAGAGCATGTGCTCAGGTGTGTGTTGGGAATGTTCATGTGCGTGTGTGATGCAAGACAATCATGAATCATCCATCAAAAAATTTTAAGATCTATTAGAATAATTTTAATTTTAATAATATTTGATTTGATTCTATGTAATCTTTTTTTAGTTAGGATTTCTTTAGGATTTGATTTTGAAATCTCTTTCTACTTTAGCTAGGATTTTATTTGATTGCATATTTTAGTTTTGTTAGGTTTTAATTTGATTAGGATTTTTATTTACTTAAGTGTTTAGTTGCTTTCTTTTCCTATAAATAAGAGATGTAATCCTCTACGAGGAATAGACATTGATGAATAAAAAATTGAGAATTCTCTCTTAAGCATGTAAGGTGTTCTTTGGCATGCAATTTGCATTTTGTTTAGGATGTGAAGTTCCTGGGTATGAGGCCTAGTTTATCTAAAATTTCTTCACTTTCAATCCTAGCCATCCGATCTCAACCACGAGCCCCGAAAATACTGTTCACGGATGAACAGTGTCCGCTGACGAATTCTCGCTTCTAGATCGGAGCTCTCGCCGCTCCCCATCAGTGTGTGCATGTCCCTCTCCTCTGATGCCATCTTCAAAGCTACTAGTTCCTATATGACAACAGTATTCTTTTTCCATATCTTACATGCTTGTTGTATTTTATTATGACTCAACTGCCCGCAGTTACTCTTTATTTCTGCTTTCGCCATCATTTTGCTGAAAGAATATTATGATTTTGTTTATTTTTGTCAATTCTGCATGCCATCAAATACAGTGGTAATTGGAAATTAATTTTTGCATCCTTCCTTGATAAACTGAAATTGATTTTGTGATATGTATTATGTTCCTTTTTGCCGATATTGGATTTGTTGAAAGCTGCTGGCTCTTCTATTATGGTCCTTTTTATATATAGTTTCATGCTTGTATCTACATGAGATTTGTGAACTGTAACCAGATGCTAAATATATTGCATCTGCATGTCCTCCTAATATGTTGGTAAAAACTTGCTAGAAGTCTTCATTTTTCATGTTTTCATTGGCATAAATAATTGCTAGACAGCTCATAGCAATACTGTTTATCGACATTCTCTAGTTTTATGATTGTTGTTTGAAGCGCTATGATGGTCTGATGCTCTTTCCAGAAAAGTTTTACTTTCTATCTAATAAGTTACCTTACAGGCAGTTACATTTTGTTCAGCGGTATTCTCTAGAGATTGAATTTAAGAGTCGTTTACTAACTTGCCTGATTTACCCATCTAGATCTGTACCAAACCTGGCATTTTTATGCTAATGGAATGCTTTCATGAATTGAATGCTTTTTCCTCTTAATGTTCTTGTTTCATCATGTACGTATTATCATCTTTTCCTATTGTGTTGTGTACAGTTTACACCAAAAAAGGGCGGAACACCTAAGCGTAATGAGATAGTTTTCATCTCACCAACAGGAGAAGAGATTGCGAACAAGAAGCAGTTAGATCAGTACCTACGTGCCCATCCTGGAGGCCCGCCTTCATCTGAATTTGACTGGGGAACTGGTTCTCCCTCTCTCTCACTTCTCTCACACACGCACTGCACTATAAGCAGCATATACAGGCGAAACAGCTTATATTTTTACACATGAATCACTTTTTTTTTGGTCTGATAACAAAATATAGGTGATACCCCTCGGAGATCTGCGAGGATCAGTGCTAAAGTGAAAGCTACAGAGACTCCTGAGGATGAGAAACCTAAAAAGAGGGAGAGAAAATCAAGCGGGAAGAAGGCGGCGAAGGACACAAAAGATGGTGAAAGTGGAGAGAATGAGGCTGCTCCTGAAGCAGCTGAAGGCGCAGCTGACGGAGCAAAAGCATCTGTTGATACTGAAATGAAAGACGCTGAAGATACTGCAGACAAGGCCAAGGAGGATGTAAGCGTTGAGGCTGAAAGGGAAAGACAGAAAGAATCAACGGAGAAAACCAGTGAAAATATTGAAGGGAATGGAGCAGAGAAAGCTATTGGGGAAAAGGCTGATTCTGAAATATTTCCTTCGGCTTCTGCAGGAAAAGTGGACGAGAATGCAGAGGAGAAAAAGGCAGAAGATTCTAATGTGATGCCTCCAACAGCAGAAGGAATGGAGAATAAAAGTTCAGAGAAAGAAAAACCTGAAGATTCTGCAGCACCGATTCAAACGCCCGAACCACCAAAAGAGGATGCTCCAGAAGGGAAAGAGATAAAAAATGGAGGCCTTAAAGAAAATGGAGACGGTGCAATTCTGAAGGAAACTCAGCCCTCTGTGAACTTCGATGACGGGCACCAGCCTAACGCTTCGTCTGCTAACAGCTGAAATCAAAAGTATCAGATCACACATAGCTGCATGTTCAAATTTATTTTTAGTCTGGACTCCTTTTGTAGTAGTGAAGTGTCGGAATGACGTTTCAGTATAGATGTCTGAATAACATTGAAGTGTTGTATTCTATGTATTAAGTCTCCGAATATGCTCATGTGATACTGCATCCTGTTCATTATGATGTAATTAGGATATATGTCCTAACTTGTTTAAACCTCATAATTTCGGACATGTTTTGTACTCATGATCTTGAATCGCTTTCAGAAGTATAGGTAATTTCTGTGCTTAAAAAAAAAAACCATCACTGCGAGAGCCTTACTTGTATTGATTGGTATCTCTCATCAGCCCGGGTCTGCGGCTCTTTTACATTTACAAATTTCTGATGGTAGGAAAATTGATCTGCTGGTAGTTATTTGGCATGCATCTTTAAGAACTTGAGTTAGCTTAGGGGTTTATGAATGTAGGTGTAGTTGGTATAATGACTATGACCGTACAAAACACATTGAATTGCTTGTTTAATTTGAGTACTCCAAGTTGCAAGGAAACGTTCAAATACTTACATCATCAACAATAACATATTCAAACACTTCAAGGTATACCCCAAACTTGAGCACAATACCATCTTGAAACTAAAAGAGACTCAAATACTGCCCGTAATCATGCTATTCAAATACCAAACTTATCAACAATATACACATTCAAAATTGAATCAAAGAATGTAAAGGATATATTCAAACACTTGAATCATCAACAACAATGAGGGCAAACAACCAATCCATTCTCATTACACCTCAAACACTGCACATTCATCCCTCTCCCTTCATCAAACACTTTTCTCCCCCCATCACACTCTACACAAACCACAAACCTCACCCCATTGCAACCTCCACACAATCTCTCCCCATTCCGAGTCCTCGCCATTCCTTCCACCAGTGGGATCAACCTCCCCCGCTCGTGCAATCCCAAGACTTCATCTGCTCCTCCAATATACCTCCCCCTTATAAACAACCTCGGTGGAATTGCTCGAAACCCCGAAACTCTCCATAGCTCATCTCTGAACTCAATATGCATCGATACGTCCCTCTCTATGAAAACCAGCTTTAAATTCTCGAGGAGTAGCTTTATGCTGCTGCAATCTTCGAAAGTCTTTCTGATTCCTCGAAGGCTGGTTGTGTACAAGATTATTGACTCTTTCCCTCCTGGAGGGAAATTTTCATTTAGCACTTCTTCTTGGCGTTGATTTCTGAAGTATTCGATCACCGCTTGATGGAATGCAGCTAGGAGGTTGGGATCGAAAAGGGTTGCTGAATTTGGATCTGGCTTCCGAAACGATTGGCATTTGGGTTCTGTTTGGATTTGATTTTCATCTGAATTTTGGTTGAAATTCTCCTTGTTTTCGATGGCGTGTTCATCGAATTCTTTTGAGGGTTTGGGGGATTCGACGGGGGAGAGTATTCGATTGGATTCGAGGGGAGAAGAAGGGTCATTGAATTGAAAGAGTGACTGTGGTTGTTTGAGGTAAGGGATTTCAGGGATGGATTTGAGCTTCTTTAGGATTCTGCCCTTCATCCCCTTCATTTTTTTCTTTTTTTTCTTGAGGATTATGGAGAGATTTTGAGGAAATAATTGGTTGAAGATGATGAAGCTGAGGATTTCTTGCTTAGCTTTTTCCCCTTTTGATTTTCTCTCTCTTTGAGATGAAAGAGGAGAGTGAGTGTGGATTGGAGGCAACGGCTATAAAAGTGGTGGGGTTTTAAAAGTTTAAATAGGGGATTGGAGCACGGGCAACGGTCATAAGTTGAGATCACTGGATTTTTCTGCATAATTACATCTTCAAAAAGAGACTGAATATTTTGGCTAATGGATTTTGATAATTTTGTTTTGTTGTAACCACTAACTAGTCAATAGAAAATCACTTTGGGAACTAGAGTAGTTGTTATGATTTATATAGAATCATGTTAGTATTCAACCAAAAATAACAAAATAAAATGTCAATATATTATGTCTGAAGCATTCGCTATACTCTTAATCAGTTATAATTAAAAGGGATGCTAAAGTGTCCCTATTACTAATGGTGGAAATTAATGAGACTTTATGAGGGTAAAGCGTAGAAAATGAACCCAAAGGTCAATCTGCAACAATGAAACTACAATAATAAAACCGTTTTAGCCATTGACACTGCTGCGGGTCTATCAGCAATAAACCCTTTTTTTTCTTCTTCTTCTTTTTTTTTTTTTTTTTTGCAATTGGAACTTTACACTTGAATTTAACATAATTAAACTCTTACATTTTCAACCCACCAAAAGAAAGGAAAAATGCCAAAAAAAAAAAATAATAACAATAATAAACAAAAGGGAACATGGCGCTACACATTACACGCAAGGTATCATTTCTAAGGGTTAAATGGCACTTAAATGCCCTGTAATTTCACCAACATTACATTTAACTGATCTCTATTTTAAAACATGACAAATAAATGCCTCAAAGTATTTATGTATTATAGATAAATACCCCAAGGTTAAACATAATCCAAGTTCTCTACATATTCAAGAAAACCACATAACAAAAGATACTAAATTGTAAAGCCATTTACAAACTGAGGGCATTTATATGCAACATTAGGTAAACAAAAAGGCACCCAAATGCAACATTTTGAAACCTTGAAGAATTTATCAGGAACGTTTAAATACTTTGAAACATTTGCTCGGTTTTAAATAAAACAGATCGTCATTTAAGTGCAAGGTTGATGAAACTATAGGGCATTTAAGTGCAAGTTAGTCCCTTTCTAGGCTGAAAACACATCCAGCGTTATAAAGCTAACGCCTGCCTTATAATTGAACTCGACAGTATAATTCCACAAATGAAGATACCTCCGAATATAATCCTGTAATATGACATGAAACAAACAAGTACTCTGCAATATCGCAACTTCGAGCATTAGACCCATATTTTCTAAATAATCCAACTGCCAAATACAAGACTCATGTCCTTATTCATCACTAGCCAAAGACACATACGTTCAGTTCCTTGATTCCATCACTGGACACAAAGCCTACAGGGTTCACTGAGCACATACTACATATTACACATGATATTATTACACACTAAACCATTATATGATACTCAAGCAGCATTGCCGGTTGTTCAGATATCAGCAACTGCGGATGACAGCCAGCTGATGCTGAAGTAGAAGCTAATGCATGATAGCTGTTTCTTACCGTCTTCTCCGTATATCTTCATTGTGAGTGTATATGAACCCTGCAATCGGAGGAAGCATCAGGACTCGTGTAATGAAAGGGAATAGAACACCAACCTGAAATAGATGCGAACCTTTTGCTTCCTTTTTCTTGAAAGAGCAATTCTATAGTCTCAGTACTATTTCATCATTCAATTTTTTTTAATTTACAGTATTTTCTAGTAACATCTCATTATTGATATTTTCTTTCTTTTTTTATTATTACAAGTTTAGTAATATCTCATTATTCAATCATCTTTCTTTCTTTCTTTCTTTCTTTCTTTACATAGTGGGTGCCAGTTAAAAGCCATTTTACAAATTTGTTCCACAGGCACCTTGATGAAACAAGGCGCAACCCCAACCACATGTTTTTCCTTGGGATTTTAAAGCGACGATGATTTAAAATAAGACGAACCAAATTAATTACAATATTAGTGATTTCAATACTGAATTTAAGGCAATTCTTTTTCATGTGGAGAACTTTCTTTCTGAAAAACCGATTAAGAAACTATTCTGTAAAATCGGTTTCTCAATCAATGTTTAGAGAGCAATTTTGAAACATGAACAAAAGAAGGAACAAAGGCAAGATAGAGAAGAGGAAGCAAAGAAGAGAATCGGAGGATGGGGGGGAAATGAAGGAGAAGAAGCAATGTGGGCTAATGCATAAATTAAACAAGAACATAATATGTGGTGCGCTTTTATACTAACAAAATATAAAGCTATTTACAACATTGGTAAGGCATAAGAACAACAAAGGCCTTCTTTCTCTTCTCCTCAAGCACTTCCCAAATAAGGGTAACTTGGGAATGTCAAGACTCAAACCTCAGCACTAATTTCACTTGAATACTATTTTGCTATGAGTTTCTTAAAAAAAAGACACAGACATCTTGCAGCAGTAATCATAAAGTAGAATGAGAATTTTGAAAAGAATGAATCTTACGGGAGGAGTAAGCGATGGTAAGGTCTGCTCATGTGACAGCACAAAATCACCAGTTGTAATTGGGCAACTTGTCTCCTCGCAAAGATCCTTAGTTTCTGAGTGGACATGCAAGAAATAGTACTTCACATCAAGCTCAACTTTGCCCTTATATATGACATCCCCTGCATCAAAATTTGAAAGAGGTTAAAGATCACACTCTAAGTTGCATGGAAACGGGTACGGGTACTGGTACGGGTGCGGGTACGGGTGCGGGACACGGCAAAACTGTAAAATGTAGGGTACGGGGACACGGCTACATATATATATATATGTATATTGAATTAATAATCTACATGAGATCATTTTTTTTCGCTTCATGTGTCATTGGAATTAAAATTCCGATCACAATTTTAAGTTTCTTTTATCATATTGATTATTAT
>JBAKGM010000326.1:39214976-39225202 GCA_037177215.1 Asparagus racemosus
CCTAGCTTATTTCATGATAAAATCGGAGAGAACAAGAAGGAGAGAATGAAGAAAATACCTAGGGATCTTGGTTGAAGTTCTTCTACGAATTTCAAGCAAAAAAAATTGAAAATACTCGATTGAGATGTCGCTGGAGGTGAGAGATCTGGAGGAGGATGAATTAGGGCAGAGATAGAGAGAGAAGAGAGGTTGGCTGCGTTTATATAGGCGTGGGGACCAGCCCGCAAATAGTCGGGGTTCAGAACCCCAACTATTTTGCTACCTCTTTTTCCAACCCAACATCGTGGAGAGGAAGTGGGTCTGCTAAATAGTCGGGGTTGGCAACCCCGACCATTTGCCAACCCCGTGCTGTAGGAGGCTCGAAATAGTCGGGGTTTTAAACCCCGACCAAACTAAGTCGGGGTTGGAAATCCTGACCATTTGGTTGGGGCTCTCTCACCATTTGCTTGCAGTCCCCGACCCAGAGCTACTAATTAGTCGGGGTTCCCAACCCCGACTAATTAGTAACTCAAATTTCAGCAACCGACCCACTTTCTCGCCGCGAAGCTGACGTGGCGAGAAAGTGGGTCGGTTTCTGAAATTAAATGTGAAGTGAGTCGGATTTTTTTAAAAAAAATGTAAATGAGTTTATTTTGAAAAAAGACTCTTTTTTTAATGTTGGAATGCACATTCCCATTTCTCATCAATTCCCAATTCATGTGGGAGTGGGCATTCCCAATGAAATAACAGGGAATAGGCATTCCCACTTAAGTGGGAATCAATAAAATTTTAAATTGGAAAATACATCCATTCCCACTTCATTTTATAAATGGCACCCAAACATGAGAATGGAAATGAGTATCCCATTCTCACATTAATTTCATTCAATTCCTTAGTTCATTCAATTCTCATTTCACACGATTCTCACGTACCAAACGAGGCGTTAAAATACAATCGTGTTTAGTAGGCATGAATAAAGAGTTAGAATTGCATTCCATTCTCACTCATTCCCCCGTACCAAACTAGATGTTAGGGTTAGAGGGCAGGTATACTCCTATCAAATTGAAAACCTGATTTTGATTTCCTCTCAATTTACAATACACCTCCCACTTTTGAAAGCTCCTTGTTATTTACCTAGGCTATCATTACACGTACAATATAATACAATAAATTGTTTAAGTCTACTGAATTCTATTTTGATCGGCAATTATAATTTTATAACATTGTAAATTTATTTTAGGTAAATAGATACTCTTGTGACAGTGAAAAGGAAAGCACTAAATTTAGGGCATTGAAACTTTTGTATCAACTCGCAGAAAAAATATCGGTCAGTCAAAGTAAAATGTAACTTTATGTTAAAAAATTGTAAAGATAGTAGGAAAAAAGAAGAGGCGCAAATAATTTTCGAGGCTTGTTTCCTTGCTGTCTCGTCTCTTCCCTTTGATTATTATATTCTCCACTTTCTCTCTCATCTTCTCTCCTCTCTCTCTCTCTCTTTCTCTCTCTCCATTGATTGCAAGGGCTGATCAAATATCAATGGGATCAGGCAGCAGCAGGATCGCGTGTCGGTCCCCGCGGCAGCGGTCGGACCACCGCCCGAAGCTCAACTTTGCCACCTTTCTCTGCGGCGGCGGCGCCTCCACCTCCGCCGCGCCTCCTCAGGTCCTTAATTTTAACTTTTTTTTTAATGTTCGTTTGATTTGTTGAATAAATTTGTGTCTTTGATTGTTGGATGAGCTCGATCTGTGTCTTTGGGCGAACGTCAAAGAAAGAGTAGCGACGATGGTTAAGGTTGCAAGATTCTAGGTTGATGTTCATTTTCTTTCTTTGAGGGAATTGAGGTTTTTGTGGAAAAAAAGTTGGTAAATTTCTCCACAAAATAATAGTGGTTGAAGGAATCAGATTCCATCTGTGCCTCCAGCGATGATATAAGCTTGTTGCTTTAAAAAAAAACCTTTTTTTCTGGGCGAGATTTTAATGTACAACTTGGAGGAAATAAAATGTATGGGTATTTTTGTGTTGCTCAAGTGTTCTTGAGTTATTCTGTGGGATTTACAGGAATATAATTCCTTCGGTTAAGAGTTTTGAGTTATGCTTCATTGATAGCCTCTATGGACTAGACACAAATAGTAGTTGAAAGGGGAGAAAGTTGTTACTTGTCTTTTCAGGGAAAGGAGTTAGGAAGATTCATGAAGGAAAGGACAACCCAACAAAATGGGAAAGAGGGCAGGCGATTGGCAAGTCAAAGGGAAGATGTATTGCCCCTCTAAGTGCCTACCTGAAGGGAAAAGAGAGAAACAAAAAGAAGAGAAATGTGTACAAAACCAATATCAAATAAACATAAGGAAATAAGGGCAAATCCTTGACGAAGTAGAGGATAATTCAGAGATTGATAGTAGTTTTTAGGAGCTTCTTCATATATTCGATTCACCATTGTGCCAATTGAATTTTTGTTGTGCGGATAGTGCCGAAAGAAAGGGAACATCTTGATCTTTGAGTCGTAGGTTTTGCGGGTGAATCCTTGGAGCTTACCTAAGCCTTTGGGGATGTATTGTTTTGGATAAAAAGAAACAAAAGAAGAGGAAGAAAAAATGAAGATGTTAAGAAGAGAGACAAAATCAATATGAAAACATGTTGTGAGTAGCCAATTGCAGGAAACCATTGTTGTTAGCAAACATTGACTTCATCATTCAAGAAGACAAGTTCTGGAAAAATTTTGAGCATCTTTTATCATGATCATATGCATATAGGGCTGTTTAAGCTCCTAAATAAACTTTTAAGATGGCATATTGCGTATATTTCAATGTGGCGATGAAGTAGCAATTTAATAGATGAACTAGACAACACATTCTTGATTATTTGGATAATCTCCACTGCTTCGAGTGAATCATCCATTTACATTCAGAACCTTGTTATGCAAGTGTATCAATGAGGACACACAATTGTTCCTTTAGTTGTTAGCAACACTTTAAGAGAATTTGAGATTTGCTGGATGATACCATCAAGCAAAATCTTTATTTAATGGTTAATGATGTCAGAGTAATTCATCAAACTTCAGACAAGACAATCTCTAATACCTTCATTGACCTACAACGATCTCACACAATGTTCCAAACTAAAAATTTATGCAGTATTGATTACGTTGTAGTAACTCCACGCGAGCATTTCACTCAATCTTGATTGATATAGACAAACTAAAATGCTCTCCAAAGTCCATCCCATAACCTCCTCACCCTCTACACAGGCAAGCGTGTAGAGTGATATATATATATATATATATATATATATATAGAGAGAGAGAGAGAGAGAGAGAGAGACCATAACACACACCGCGACAATACACACATAAAAGTAAAGAAAACGGAACCTTCCTTTTCCCATTTATTGGTCCTAAGTTCTGGGGAAAATTATGGATGTTGCTTGGAAGTGGCTGCATTAATGCAATCTGAATTTTCTTCCTTCTTCATAGTTGATCAAATTAAGCAACACTAAGGTGCAAGCATAAATTTTAAACTATTGGGCCAAAGGAAATTTGAATGTGACTGCTTCGTTCTTAGATTTCATGAATCTTCACTGATCAATTATTTTAGCTCTAAAGTAAGTTAACGATCTGTATTTATGACCAAGTGCTCGTAGTAATGTTGCATGTGGTCCTACTTATGTAATAGATATTTTAATTTAGTCCATTTGCCCAGGGGCGGAGCCAGAAATTTTATCTTGGGGGAACAAAAATCCAAGGTACATAAGTATATTAGCAACAATTAATTAGGTCAATTATTTTAGGATATTTTTAGGCTTGATTGTACTTGAATACCATATAGTTTCTCTAGTTTGCACTTATATATCCTCACTTGTGTTTTCTATCACTTATATTGGTTGGCAATTATACACCCTAAAATTTTTAAATCTAGCAATTTAATACCCTCAATTATGCAAACATGAGAACCCCTCACCGCCAAGAGAAAAAAATTCTTATGGAACACTCGGTTTAGAACATTTAACTCTTAATATTTGCTAAGTTTACCGTTAAAAATATTAAAATACTATTTTAAAATAAAATTATGGTTGGTTAAAATAGAATTATTATAGTTTTAACAGTAAATTCAACAATAATTAAGGGTTAAAAGTTCTAAAATTAGCATGTGAGTGCAAATGAGAATTTCCAAGGAGAAATTCCCTTTGTGTAATATTAGGGTAGTAAAATGTAAATTTTAAAAAGTTATATAAGTACGAAGTAGGGGAACCTACGGGGTGTGTAAGTGCAATTAAGCCATGATTTTAAGAAGGATATAAATATGTATGTATACAATCAATATATGTATACGCAATTTCAAAAAGTTTGGGGGGGCCAAGGCCCCCCCAAACTTGTGCATAGCTCCGCCACTGGTGGGGGATGACATGGTACCTTGGGGTTTTTTTTTTGCGTGGAGTTTATGAAGTTTACATTCTAAAACCCTTCCAAACAGACAATTTGCCCCCCATCATTTAAAGATATTTGCACCCCATTTGATTTTTAGCCCATCTTGGATGGGAGTTTAACCAATTTGTCAAGAGTTTTGTTTTATATAATCATATTTAAAATTTTGGGCAAGTAGATATTTGTCGTCTGCCCCCCAAGAAAGTTTTTCAGGATCCGCCACTGATGAATGTGTGTCTGTGTGCATGTGTCTATTTATGTTTCTGTTTATATATGCATGGATGTTACTTGGATGTGTGTTTATGCTTGTGTTATCTATGTATGGTGTAGGTGTGGATGGTAGGTGGTGGGTGTTTGTGTGTGTCTGTTACTTATGACGATAACAATGATCTTGGCCTCAGTTTGATTCCCTAACATAGTGCTTATATACTGTCAAAACAAATAGGTTTCAACATCCCTGTAAGCAATGGAAAGCTTCTGTACAAATATTCTTAATTTAACTTCTGACTTACAAAAAAAATTTCAGGCATAAATTGGTTTCTAAACGTTTCTGTGCATATGCTTGTTTAGGCTCATTGCCATACTTGAAGAAGTTCACACACAAGGAAATCGAAAGAGCAACAAATGGTTTCAGCCAGATTTTGGGTAGTGATTCTCATGGAACTATATATAAAGCTCGATTTCCGGATGGACTCGTTGCTGCTGTTAAAAGGAGAAATCATTTGCAACAAGGAAAAGATGAATTCCACAGAGAATTACAACTCTTAGGCTGTTTGTACCATCGTCATCTTGTTGGACTTCAAGGGTTTTCTGAAGGTCATAACAGGTACTATGGTGCTTCTTGGAGTAAAACTTTTTTGAGATTGAAGCTATTCTTTTATGTAGCCATGTGAAAGTATGCTAGAAACATATTTTTACACCTGTAATATATTTTCTCTGAAGAACATGGTTTCCTTTCTACTTTCAGGTTTCTTGTATTTGACCATATGGAAACTGGAAGCCTCAAAGAGTGTCTCCATGGTAAAATTTTATCATATGATCAATTCAGAAATTTATACTCAAAACAAATTCAGATTAAAAAAATCTTATTTTTGCAGACCCACTTAGAACACCGTTGACTTGGAGGATCAGATTACAGATTGCTATTGATATTGCTGCTGCTTTGGTAGGTCATATTGTACCAAAGTAAAATTATAACTTCCATGACTGCATAAAATTTACCCTATGATGAATGTATTTGAAATTCTTTAGTAATCAGCTGAATTCATTCCTATGTTTCTTTTGTGTCTCTGATCATGTCAAATGCTGCAGGAATACCTCTACTACTTCTGTGATCCCCCTGTATACGATGTATCTATCAACTCAAGCAATGTACTGTTGGATGAAGATTTTGTTGCTAAGGTGGTTGTTAGATGCTTCTAAGAAACCATAATTTCTTTGCATTCTATTACTCATATTGTGAAAATCATACCTTCAAAGTATTTCTGGTAACTGTTTCTTGATGTTCAGCTCTCCGATGTGGAATTTAGAGACACTGGTCACGATGATACTAAAGAATCAAATGCTTCATTATCTCAAGGTTTGCTTTGTTACAAACATTTACAAGTTTTCATGTTTGTTTCTTGAAAGTTTTATAATTTCTTCTTTTCACATACAGATTACATTGATCAGAAGAGGAGGGATGCAGTGTTTCAGTTTGGTATGCTGATTCTCGAGCTTGTTACTGGTCAATCGTTGAGTGATGAAGAAGAGCTTGTCCACTGGGTTCAAGAGTCAGAATTTGCATATTCAATGCACAAAATGGTTGATGCTGATCTCGGAGACAACTATGATTCGAAGGAGCTTAAAAGTCTTCTTCTGATAGCTAGATTGTGTACAAGAACAGGAGATGAAGCGGCTATTTCTATTCCACAGATACTACGTTATCTACAAGGAAAGGTAGAATCTCACGTTTCTCCAATCTAATTTTCTTAAATAGGAAGAATTCTTGTACGATTCATTAAAGGATGTGAAATAAAATGACCTAGTTGAAGTTGGAGAAGTCTCCGGCGAAATTATGTTAGATTTAAATTTGATTAGTATAGCTTCTCTTTTCATTTATTTGTAAGTTTATCATGTGTATCAAAACAATGCAATAAAATTCTTATTCATTTACAACTTTGACGATATTTTCCTACTAAGAAAAAAAATGGAAGCTAGAGAAGATAGACTCGTTGCTCCCCTCTTAAAAATCACCAACAACGCAAAGCTCACATGAGCAGTATCGAGACCAAGATCTCCCACATTGTCGCAAGAACCTTCATCACCCAACTTCTATAACACTACTGCATGAAATAGTACCTCACATTTATACAGTATGTCATATTATTGAATTGAAGATATTTTAAATAGGGAATACCGAATACATTACGTTATAGAATCAGTGTTGTTGTTAATGGCATTTTTTTTTTCTCGAGACAATCTATTGGATACCATTATTTTACATACATCCATGAGTGAGAGTTTATTGTATCATCATCTTAGGATCTTCCAACTTTATGCTGCTCTTCTGTTGTATTAATAGGCGCTTAACTGAATTCATGTGTTATGTATAAAATGCAAGAAACCCTCTCTGCAAACCTTATCTCCTTCAACCATCTTTCTCAAAATTAATTTGAGGAAAATTTGACGGGTTTCTTGATTGAACCTTGGTCCCGATGATTTAAGCTGCTTATAAACTGGCCTCCAAGTTTCTAAGCTTATTGCCACTAACTTGCATTACCTTGCTGCTTGGGATTACATTAATGGTTGATATTGGGGTCACAATTAGGGTAGAGGTTCCATCATTGCTAAGCTGAACCTTGTCAAACCTACCGATTCCTATTGTAGTATTTGATGCAAAACGCTAGGATTTTGATGCTCATGGGTGACTGTGTAGGTGCTTTAAAAAAAACAAGGGGCTGAGTATGATATTTTGATGCTCAAATTGACAAGTAAAAGGGACAGAACCATTGAGTTTGGTGAAACGACAGCATCGGTTATCACTAGATTGTGTTGTTGATGTGTCACCTGAAGTAGGTTCTTTTTGTTGATACCTCATCTTTTTCTCGTTTGACATGTTGTATTTTTCTTCTCCTTGTTAACATCCTGGTTGCGTATTTTACGGTTAAGTATATTGTCCTAATTTTTCGGTTGAATAGGTCTGAATGTAGACGGTCATAGAAAATACCAATAGTCATGGGCATGATTTGATTAAATGCGTCAAAATTCTAAAGATTTTGAGGTAGAGACTGTATAGCATTTCTCTTCTAACATAGCATAGCTTGTTGCATCTTACTTTCTTGGATACTTAAGGTGTGTTTGGTTTGAATGAAAATGGAAGAAAGGAAAAGAAATTGGGAAAGAAAGTCATTTTTAATTGATTGATTTGGAAGAAAAGAAAAAACAAATCCGGGAGAAAATAAGAAGGAAAGTGGGCTGAATTTTCTCCAGACCCTTTCCTCACCGGAACCTAGTGAAAGCAGTGGAAAATTTCACCGGGCAGTAAGGCGTCAGGGAGGCGAGGAAAGCAACGCACTCTCGGCGGATTAATCGCCCCTCTGTTTTCACGTGGGGCCCATATGGTTAAATGGCCGTGCTTAAGGTGTCAGCCAGGCAATTAATCTCTCCCTTGTTCCGTGTGGGGCCCACTTGCCATATGCGCGCGCACGCATAACTAAAATTTTTTTCCTCAGCCATCTTTCTATTAGCTCCTCCAAATTTGGTTATTGTGAGGCTAGTCATTGAAACATTGAAATTGCTACATAAGTTGTTTCAAGCTAACCTTAAATTGAGGTCTTAAATAGACAAATAACTTTTAAAAAATTGTTAATATAGATTATATATAACAAGAGGTGTTACTTTCTTTGAGGTTTTCCTTCAACTTTCTTTACAATTTTCTAACTAACCAAACGACAAAAAGATTCTTATTTTCTTTTCTCTTTCCTTTCCTTTTGCTTTTTCCTTTCACATCCTTTTTCTTTTCTCTCTTATTCCCTCAAACCAAACGCAGCCTAGAGTTTTCCTTCATGATTCTTTTTTTGAATTTGTATAACCATGAACCTATTTGTTAGCAGAAAAGATAAAGGAAATGATTGAAAAAAGGGACATAGTTATGGAAAACTTGAACGGAATGCTTATTCAAGAGGCAAGGGAGCAAGATACGTATTCCAATTGATGGCTATATTAATGTATATAGCAGATACCAGTAGATCCATAGAAGCACAATTTAAGGTACATATCATTAGATTGTAGGGCATGATTTATTTAATGTATAGCAGATATCAGTAGATGCGTGTAAACACAATTTAAGGTACATATCCTCAGATTGTAGGGTATCATATTCAAGGACTTGCTTTCTGTTTGGTTGATATACTTAGGACAACCACCATTAATGTGCTTATCTTCATGTTGCAAATATAGAGGGTACACATGCTAGTTTGCTTTCATTTTTCCATCCCTGTCAATTGCTAATGACCATGCCGCAATATCATGATTTCCAAAACTAAATAAAAAATACAGACCCTAGAACAAATAAGAAGAGAAGTTGCCAGATATCATGGGAAAATTTCAAAAGATTTCCCTAGTATTTTTGAATACTTTGAATTTCACCCCCTTTCTTGTGTTGATGTCTTCAATTATCACAATCTAAAACAAATGACTATGTCTTCTGAAATTACAGTAAAAGGAGCCTTACCCGAATCATAAACCAAAACCAACAGAAAACTTCAAAGCTTTTAAACTCTGTATCTATACCTATCCTCTCTAAACCAACTATGAATGTCTTGTTCCGGCCAACGGCGCCACCTCGGCGAGTGGCGTCGGAAGCGGCGACGGCAGTGGTGACGTCCGGCACAGCGGGCACGTCGGGTGCATCCGCAGCCACGGATCGACGCACTTAACATGAAAAACATGCCCACAATCTGGCAGCTGCCGGAGCTCATCGCTGCCCTTATAATCCGCAAGACATATTGAACACCCACCGGCCACAGGGCCAGCGACTGCCGCCTTCCCCTTCTGCACCTCTGAGTACAGCAGCTTTGGATAGCTCGTCAACGTCATCTCGTCGATCCCTGACTCAATGTCCGCTGATGCGGGTCCGTCGTCAGTGACGACGATCCACAACGGTCGGCGGCGGCGGCGGGATCCAGGCGGGTGGGGGTTTGTGTTGAGCCTGGTGCAGTAGTAGGAGGCGAGGGTGATGGTGGTGATGAGGAGGAGGAGGCCGACAGAGACGGCGATGCCGTAGCCGAAACCGCCGACCCGGTCAGAGCTGAATAATCCCGCCGGCGAGTCGGGGCTGAGGGAGGAGGAGTTCATGGTGGAGGAGGAGGAGGAGGAGAGGATGGAGGTTTTGGTTTTGATTTTCTATCGACTGTTAACATGGTTTTATCTAGAGAAAAGGGGAGGGGGTTGAGTTTTGGAGTTTAATTAAAGGGTTTGACTAATAAAAGAATGGTGGGGGTGGGATTAGATTAACCAAGTTATTAGGTGTGAGGGTTTGAGTCAACTGTTTGTTTTTGGGGTTTATTAAGCCTGTAATTTCTCTGTATTTGAGCAGTTGGCTGGGTTTTTTTAGTTTTGTAGTTAGATTAATTTGTAAGGCATCTTTCGAGTTTTGACTAGGCAGAGATGGGCTAACCTTAAAGTGATTGGCTAATCTGATGTCACTAGGAGTGGTATGGATCATGTGAGAATAATATCATGAAGTTTCTTTTGAGAATTTTTTTTTATTTCTTATTTTTTTCTGATAGTGGAGTGGAAAAGTTGAACCCTTGCGTGAATAGAATTTAGCTTTTCCCCCCCCCCGCCC